>SKCR01026024.1:0-19479 GCA_019454045.1 Zanthoxylum bungeanum | reverse complement strand
AGAATATTTCTGGAGAATTGGGTAGGCATGGCGCTTTGCTAGAATCCAACCTTGTCTTGTGAATCGGTAAGAACGTAGTACGAGGTACGTACGTGTTCGGATTATCCGACGACCGTATTTACTGCCAACATATCCGGAGATCTCTTGGGTCGCTTCCTGAAGATTCACCTATGATATTTGATTCGGACTTAATTAATCTTGGATTAATTGCGGAGAAACTTTATCTTGGATAAAGTGCCTTATTTAGAGAGAACGAATTTAGAATTAATCGATAAAATTATTATATTCGATATAATAATCGAAATTCGATTTCGACGCGAAATTAAAATTAGATTTTAATTCGGGCAAACGAGTTAATTAATTCGTTAGCGACGTAAATAATAATTTCGCTAGGCGCAATTATTTATTTAAATTCGATTTAATTAAACGTCGCGACGTAAGTTCGGTATTTCGGAAATATCGAACCCGAACGCGTGAGTGCACGTGGGCCCACTTTCATTTGGAAACGTGTGGGGCCCACATGACACATGTCATTATATGCATTATTTAATTGTTAATACATTGCATGGTGATAGTGTACAATACACTCAATGGTTTTGCATGGAGTTTGAGTGTTTGACACTCTAAGCCATTGCATGATTTGTGTCATAAGTTTATTATTAATTAATAATATTATGGCATAAATATAAATTGATTTTTGTAACAAAGATCAATACAACTCTCCTCTCTCTCTCACAATGCCGTGACTTCCATTAGGGCAAAGAAGATTTGATTTTCTTTTTTCTCCATTTACTAGCACATTGAAGGATCAAAGGAGGTGATAGGGAAACCATCAAAGAGCTTGGAATACACAAAGCTTGGAGCTTCAACTCTTCTTCCTCCCTTGGCCGAAACTTGAAGCTTGGAGATTCAAAGATTTTCTTCATCACTTCTCATCACAAAAGCTTTGTAAGTATGATTCCGCCATACTTCATCTTTTAATATATATTCATTGTTGTATTTCATATGCTTATCTTTCCTTGGGACATATAATAGAAACCAACACTTGAGGTATCTGGGTATACCGATGCAAGATTCCAAACCGACAGAGACGACTTTAAGTCGCAATCTGGGTACATATTTTGTTTGAATAACGGAGCAGTGAGCTGGAAATCTTCCAAGCAAGATACTGTTGCCGATTCAACAACTGAAGCGGAGTACATTGCAGCAGCTGAAGCAGCAAAAGAGGCACTTTGGATCCGTAAATTCCTAATTGGATTAGGAGTAGTTCCGTTAGCAGCTGAGCCCGTTCCATTGTATTGTGACAATAGCGGGGCTATAGCACAGGCTAAGGAACCAAGGTCTCATCAACGATCCAAACATGTTCTTCGACGATTCCATCTGATTCGAGAGATCATACATCGTGGCGATGTGAAGATCGAAAAGATCGCATCAGAGGATAATGTTGCAGATCCGCTGACGAAGGCTATTCCTCGGGAAAAGTTTGAGCGACATGTACATAGTTCAGGTATTAGATGCTTGAGTGACTGGCTATAGGCCAAGTGGGAGATTGTTAGACAGTAATGACCCATAGCGTCACTATTTTGTAAATGATATTGTATTATTGTACAAAATTAACTATGTAGTAATGAAATTGCCTTTTACCATTTTGTAATTTATTTACTTTGATATATAAATGGTAAAAGTCCCTATGATTAATTCCGGATTGAGATGATATGAGACAGTATCAATCCATAAAGGTTTAATCATTAAATATCCCTAGTCGTAGTATTATCGAGATTGGACATCGATAATGCGGAATAGACTAGTACTGCACTTGTGCGTGTTGTGAGGGCACAACAACATAGTTCTCATATATTTGAGTATTGGATACTTATGCAAGTGCGGTAGGAGGTTGTGTTTTACCGATGGTACGGAAAACAGCTTCGCTCTGGATAGACCCCGCGGAATCCCATTGGTAGTATGTCTGCGTGTCTATGGGAGTCCGCTTCAGGGTAGGTGCATATGGTCTTAACCTGAGACTTGCATCGCTAGTACTTGCGACAATCGGTAGACTTTAGTTTTGGTCGTCCAGGGCTTTAACAGGTTCTGTGTACACCTCTTCTAGGTTTATCGGGAATCGTAGTGTATTGGGTGTGATGTCAAGACGGAAGTATAACTTCAGACATATGGAGATGATGATCGCGCAGGATACAGAACTAGTACTCTATAATGGTTGCAACCATCGGGATAATATGACAAGGTCAGGATTATCCGATTCAAAGAGACTAGTTGCTTGATGTCCGATATATGTATCGTACGGGGCAGACACATCTCCAGCCCCAGGCCTTACATGTGATCATCCGATACTGGATCAGTATACACTATACTACGGTATACTACGCCTGTTATAGATCTTATATTCCAATAAGAATATTTCTGGAGAATTGGGTAGGCATGGCGTTTTGCTAGAGGCTAACCTTGTCTTGTAAATCGGTAAAAACGTAGTACTTGGTACGTACGTGTTCGGATAATCTGACGGCCGTATTTACTGCCAACATATCCAGAGATCTCTTGGGTCGCTTCCGAAGATTCACCAATGACGTATGATTCAAACTCGATTAATCTTGGATTAATTACGGAGAGACTTTATCTTGGATAAAGTACTATACATAGAGAGATAACGATTAATTTGGAATTAATCGTAAAATTATTATATTCGATATAATAATCGAAATTCGATTTCGACGCGAAATTAAAATTAGATTTTAATTCGGGCAAACGAGTTAATTTAGAATTAATTCGTTAGCGACGTAAATAATAATTTCGCTAGGCGCAATTATTTATTTAAATTCGATTTAATTAACGTCGCGACGAAAGTTCTTTATTTCGGAAATATCGAACCCGAACGCGTGAGTACGCGTGGGCCCACTTTCATTTGGGTTGTGTGGGGCCCACATGACACATGTCATTTTATGCATTATTTAATTGTTAATACATTGCATGGTGATAGTGTACAATACAGTCAATGGTTTTGCATGGAGTTTGAGTGTTTGACACTCTAAGCCATTGCATGATTTGTGTCATAAGTTTATTATTAATTTAATAAATATTATGGCATAAATATAAATTGATTTTTGTAACAAAATTATAACACTCTCTCCCTCTCATCCTGAAACTGAATTCACTGCCTGCAGTTTTGGCTCTCCATTTTTCTTCCATTTTCTTAAGAACTTTGTGAAGAAAGTGTATAAGTTTAGAACTTTAATACACATATAAGGCTAGCACCTTCAAGGGATCATACAAAGGTGTTATGGGAACTAATCTTTGAGCTTGGAGTGATCAACAAAGCTTGGAGCTTCTTTTTTTACCTTGGCCGAATCATCCAAAGCACAAAGGAGGTGGTTTTATTTTATCAACGCATCCGCATTCCGATCTTTGTGAGTATGATTCCGCCATACTTCAATATTATTCATTCATTTATATGTTTTGTTTGCTCTTTTGATCTTGGGACATGGATTAGAATTTCCAACAATGATTACATGTTCCTTGAGATAATCTTGAAACTCTGAGCCTAGGTATTCTCCTTCATGATCAGATCGTAGTGCTTTAATACCTTTCCCTGATTATTTTTCTTCTTCATTCTTATATTCCTTGAACTTTTCAAAGGATTCTGATTTTCATTAGGTAAAAATACCCAAATCTTGAACAGTCATTAATGAATGTAATGAAGTATTGATAACCATATTGTTTTTCTCTAAGGTGCTTTATTGTTATTACACTTAACATTTTATCAGTTTTCATTCATTTGGAAGACATATAAACCATTGGTATTTATTGCAATACCAACAAATTATTCAAATAATAATGTTGCATTTCCCATTAATAAAATAAAATTCATAATTACATTTAGTCAAAATAGGAATGGAAAACAATGTTTCTTATTGCACTAGAAAAATATAAAATTTTATCTAATTAAATTAAATGTCTTGACGATAAAGGAATATGACAAGTCCTCATGGCGGTAACTGAGACTAGCTCTCCATCCCATCTTCAGTACCACTTCGCCTTCCTTGAGTAACCATTTACTCTTTAAAATTGTGATGATATACGAATATGTGAGGTAGTAGTAGAATCTAAATCTATGAATGAGAATTTAAACTAATGCTAAGATCAGTTTATATGACATGTAGTGAGGCAATACCTTCAACTGATTTTTTTAAACTTGAAAAGTAAAGAGAAGAGTTTCTCTTTAAATGTTCTTTCTTCTTGCAATGAAAGCACTCATCATTGGACTTGCTTGTTCTTTTTTTTCTTCTTATTGATACCTCCAAAAGGCTTTTGTTTCTTAGGGGCCTATTTCTCTTCTTGCCCTTGCGGGGTTGAGAAATAACAAGAGCATTACCCTTTCCATTACCAATTTTTACCATAATGTTCTCATAAGTCTTTAAGAAGCCATTAAGTTCACAAGTGATCTAGTTTCCTGATCTACTTATTCATGGTGAAGTTGGTAACAATGCCCTTGAAATCTGAAATGAAGGATTATAGGATCAAATCCATTTTTGCTTTAAAGTCAGTCTTAGATCAAAAGTATTAGATTGTGGAGATGAGAGTACCCTCTTTCAAATATATATGAATATATGTAAATATATATTAATCAAACTAATATAATAAATACATCAAGACATAAATAAACATGCATTCATCATATAACAATATTAGGGTTTAAGAAAACATCACCAAACTTATAGTTTTTGATTTCTTTGTGGCGTTTCAAGACTTTTTTCTTGGTTTTCCTTTGATATAGCGTACCAAGCGTTACGCCACTAGTTGGCACACTATTCGTTTCAATAAAATAAATTATCTCACTTGAAATAACAATAAGAAAACTCTTTTATTTTCTTAGGATGTGGAGGCTTAGAATAATATGGATTAGAGAGAAAATAATTTTCTCTCTAGGGCAAGTTTAAAAAAACCCTAAGCACTACTCAAGAACACAAGATATAGATAAAAATCACTCCAAAATAATTAAGGAGAGGCTTTTTCTAGCTCTCGTCGAAATTTCCCTTATTTATAGAGGGAAAATATTTTCTTTTGTCCTAATATGCTTAGTCTATGTTGGACATAATGACCCATAGCGTCACTATTTGCACAGATCATTGTGTTGTTGTAGCAAATTAACTATGTGACAAGGAAATTGCACTCTCATCATTTGTGATTAGATCACCATAGATATATAAATGAAGAGAGGTCCCTGTGATTAGTTCCTGGACTGAGAATGATATGAGACAGTATCAGTCCCCGAAGGATTATCATTAAATATCCCTAGCCGGAGTTATTATCGAGACTGGACATCGATAATGCGGAATAGGCTAGTATTGCACTTGTGTGCGTTGTGAGGGCACAACGGCATAGTTCTCATATATATAAGTATTGGATATTATGCAAGTGCGATAGGAGGTCGGTCGTGTTTCACCGATGGTACGGGACAAGCTTCGCTCTGGATAGACCCTTCGGAATCCCATTGGTATTTGACTATGTGTCTATGGGAGGCCGAAATCAAGGTAGGTGTGTATAGTCTTAACCTGAGACTTACATCGCTAATACTTACGATAATCGATAGACTTTGGTCTTTGTGGTACAGGCTTTAACCGGTTCTGCGTACACCACTTCTGGGTTTATCAGAGAGTCGTAGTGTATTGGTTGATGTCAAGAAGGAGTATCACTCCAGTCATAGTGGAGATGATGTCACGCGGGATACGGTATTAGTGCTCTTAAGTGCTGCGCGGCCATCAGGATATTATGACAAGGTCATGTATATCCGATTATTATAGAGACTAGTTACCAGACATCCGACATGTGCTTCGTACGGGGCAGACACTTATCCAGCCCAGGCCTAGCACGTGACTATCCGATACTGGGCCGATATGCACAATACAATCGTATACTACGCTTGATACAGATCTTAATATTCTATATGGATATGTCCGGAGAATTGGGTAGACTTGGGCTTTGCTAGGAGTCGACCATGTCTTTAAATCGGTAGAACGTAGTACTTGGTACGTACGTGATTCGGATACTCCGACGACCGTATTTACTGCCAACTTATCCGAGGATCTCATGGGTCGCTTCCCGATAATCCACCGATGACGCACAACTCGCACTCTCTTGAGTAATCTGGGATTATAATAGAAGAGAGAGAAAATTAATCTAGGATTAATTACAGAGACTTTTATCTAGGATAAAATATCGTCTAGAGAGAGATAACGAATTTGGAATTAATCGATTAATACTTATATTATTCGATATATTAAACGAAATTAGATTTCGACGCGGAATTAAAATTAGATTTTAATTCTGGCGAACGAATTAATTTAGAATTAATTCGTTAGCGACGTGAATAGTGAATTCGCTAGGCGTAATCTTTAATTACGACGCGACGGAAAAATCGTTATTTAGAATTAGCGAACCCGAGCCCGAGTGTGATTGCGAGCGCATTCGTATTTCGAATTCGAGTGCGGCGACGCAAGTCACATCAAGCGTCAATCAATCGTCACATCAAGCGTCAAATCAAAAGTCACTTTGAATGATTGATTGATTGATTGATTGATTAATTGATGATGTGGATTGACTTGCATCACATCACTTTATTAAAGTGACATGTGAATAGTTGATGTAAGTTGGGGTAATAGTGTTTGGGAGGAAAAACTTTTACTTTTGATTTTATTTAAATCATTAAGTAATTGGTTTTAATTATTTTTTCTTGAAAATATATAAAGCTTTTTGGAAAAGCTTTTAACCAACCATTACACAAAATTCTTTCTCTCTCATTTCTTCTCTTCTTCTCACACGCCCAAGACCATTTCTTCTCACTGGTTTTGAACCAGAAAAACGTGAGCAATAGGGAAGCCAAAAGTGGGTTTTCATGGAAAATTCAAGTGCTAGCACACTTACGAGTCTTGCGAAGGTGGTAGGGAGGTTCACCCATGAGCCGGGATCCGTCGGACGAGGCTTGGAGCTCCGTTTCACACCTCAAAAACAGAAGACAGTGGGCAGTGGACTGCTGCATTCACGCATGAAGCAGTGAGCATTTTGGCTTTGTTCGTCTTCAAATCGACTCAACCGATCGATGTGAGTATTCCGCTACCTCCGTTGATGTATTCACACAATATTTTCATTGCTTGTTTGATCTTGGGACCTAGATTAATACCAACAATGGCATCAAGAGCTATTGGTTCAAGCATGAAAATGTAGGGCTTAAAATTTGGGTAAATGTTTGTTGAGCATGATTTGAATAAATTGATTGTTTAAGTATGCTTATAACATGTTTAATTTCATTTTGGTTGGACCAATTTGTTGAAAATTGATTTGGAATTATTTTCCCCAAATTTCATGAGTTGGCCGAATGTGTATTGTATTTGGAGTTCTTGGAATTTTTGATTTTGATTATTAGATGAGTTAGAATCATTAAGGATGATGTTATTTGAAACTAATTGGATTGGATTTTGAATTGAACATTAATCCCCAATTTACTTCACATGGCCGAATTCAATATGCCCTTGAATGTCTTGGTGATTTTGATTTTGTGACATTGGATGTCTATGAAATCAAATTGGATGGTGATTTAATGTCGATTGTGGGTTCGATTGGATTGAAACCGAATCGGACACAAAATCCCTCTTTTGGCCGAGAGCATAAAAGCATGTAAATGGGTTTGATTTTTCATTTTGTGTGTTGGACATATGATAATGAATTGATTATGATTAATTGGACTAATTTAGTGTTTTGGAAATGTTGATTTAGTTGATTAATCATGTAATGCACTTTAGGTAATTAAATTGCGGAATTGGATTCATGAAATTTAATTATTTAGGCTTAAATTGGATTTGGGCTTCTAATGTTGTATTTGGGCCTATTGGGCTTGATTTTATCAAGTTGGGTTTAGGCCAAATGGATTGGATCCAATTGGGCCCAAAACCTTAACCATAAAGCCCAAATGCAACTAATGAACCTTTAAAGTTCAATTGGGTCTAATGGGCCAAGATTGATTTATGGGCTTATGGGGTTAATCCCGGATGGACTTTGGTTATCGGTTTGACCCGAGTTGACCAAAAGTCCACGCCTTAAGAAATCAATTAAAAGCCCATTGGACTTTAATTAAATTGTCGTTGGACGTTAATCGGTCTTGAGACGCGTTACGATTAAATTTGGAATTTAAATCGTAAAAGGTTTATTAAATAAAAGTGTAATGTTTATTTGGAATTGAATAGTGAATTAGTATTAAATACATATTAAATTTGATTTAATGTTGTAGTTTAATTTAATTCATGAATTCGTACTTTGAGTACTTATTCGCAAAAACGAGTTTGACTCTAACAAAATCAAATCGTTGTTTGAACATTGGATGATCACTTAATTATCAGATTAATTAATTTGATTAGATTGATTGATAGCATGCTTATGTGTGTGAATACGTGGTTGTGTTGAATGAATAATGTATATCGGATGGATATTAGATGGGTGGGGCAATTTTAGAAATTATTGTAATAAATTCGATTTATTAAATTGGACCTGCGTGTCCAGCCTTATTCCCCTCCATGTAAATGAGGTTTCTTTAGAAGTGTAGTGTAACAGGTAGAAGTAATACAAGTGCTAGCTTGAGTGAGAAAGAGAGAGATTTGATCTAGGATCAATGTGTTAAGTATCCATCCGCATATCATTATTATTTATTTTCATACTCGCTTTATTATGTATTTAGAATGCATGTTTAAGGGTGTATGATGATGAGACCTTAACAAAGATAATTAAATTGGTAGCCAATTTGCACGCGAAAAACCCTCGTAAAATTCAAGCGTTTATTTTCCTTCCATTGAGTGATTCTTACTCAAGATCCGAGATTGGCAGGGGTTGTTGGCCAAAGTCAAGCCCTTGTCCGTCAAAGATGTGTTTTAATCACGAGGCTTTGTTCCATATCGGTGTCGTGTCCAAGTTGTGGTTTGTTGGCCAAAGTCAAGACCATTTCTTGTCCATTGACATTGATTACGAAGCTTCCATGTCAATGGGTCCGCGCTTGACTGGGATCACTAGGTTTGTTGTGCCAAAGCCAAGGCCTAGTTGATTCAGAGGAAAAAGGTTAGGGTATACATTCGATGTATAGGCATATATAAGATATATGTTTGGGACTTGGATGTCCACCTACTGATCTAGGATTTGGATGAGATCCAATTGTTCTTCGAGATCTACCTAGTTAATTATCATACAATTTGTTGGCCAAAGTCAAGATTGTGTGATATTTAACGGGATCCTAGCCCACTAGGAAACACGGTTCCCGAGTACTCGACAGAGGGTTAGAGGCTCGATGAAAAATAGTGGGAGGCAAGTATTGAATTTGTAACATTCGTTCGAATACTCGCTAAACGCGCTCATCTATATTTTATTCGTCATATTAATCAAAAGTATTAGTTGGACTAATATTTTATGTTGTTTTAAAAATATATATAGTTGGACTATATACAAACTCATTCAATATATAGTTGATTTTATGATTGGATTATAGTAATCAATATAATTGAATTAAATGATAGTTGATTTTATAATTGGATTATAGTAATCAATATTAAAATTATAGTTGATTAAATAATTGGATTATTGTAATCATTATAATAAATACTACCTTATTAAATTGATTAAATAGTTGGACTATTGAAATCAAGAAAGAATTGAAAAGTTGAATATTTAAAATATATAATCCTTGGATTAAATGTTTTAAATGATTTAATTTTATTTGGAATACATAATAGGTTACTTTATTGGATAAAATAACTTGTTATATCTAGGCCATAATTAAGCAAATAAGTAGAGCATAAAATCTTTGGAAGATTTATGTGATGATGACTTTAGTGCTTAATTAATATACTTATCATAAATCTATCTTTAAATTTAAAAGTATTAAATTGCAATTAATAATTCTTAGAGAATTGATTTGACTATTCTAGAGGTGAAAAGTCAAAGTTTACAATTGGGCGTGTTGCACAAGGTGCACATCATTTCGATATTCCGAAACCCAAGGCTTGGCCAAAGGTTTGTGAAATATTGAAAAGATAATTGACATATCTCAAAGTGACTACCATTTGGATATGGCAGACACGAAGGAATTAAAGAAAGGGC
The DNA here is from genome assembly GCA_019454045.1 of Zanthoxylum bungeanum. Lineage (NCBI taxonomy): Eukaryota > Viridiplantae > Streptophyta > Magnoliopsida > Sapindales > Rutaceae > Zanthoxylum > Zanthoxylum bungeanum. Next base: position 9,333 of record SKCR01026024.1, on the reverse strand, counting down.
GAGGCTCTGACTTTAAAAATATTTGTCAAAGTTATGTTCACTACTGGTATTGAAATTGGATTTTAAATACTTAGTGTGGTACATAATATATATGTATTGATGTTCAGAATCCGCTATGAGCTGGATACTGACTTCAAGCCGAGATTTCTCTGCGAATCGGAAACGGGACGAAAGTCGCTGTTTCGACCGTAGATACCTAAGTTTAGGAACTACCCTTTGGGTATGTACTTAAATTAGGAACTGTTATAATGTAACTAGTTTGACTAGAGACATTATCTCTATATCAGTGTTTAATCCGTTGCGGATAAAACCTTTATATTATAGAACACTAAGTGTTTTATTATATAAAGATGATACTGAGATAAATACATTAGATGTAAATAACAGAATTTATATTTTGAATATAAATAAAATCTCAAACATATAAAATGACAAATAAATAGCTCAAATTGATTTGATCAATAGAGACTTATTTGTGGCATTGTTGTCTAGGACACAATTAAACGAGACTCGTATATCCACACTTTTGAAGAGTGGGTACTAGAACTGATTTGACTATTCAAATAAGGTCTGCGAATCTAGTTTATTAGGTAAAGTACCTAAAATACTATTTACTTGGTAATAGTATAAGGGCCACCGATCTGTTAGCCCTATTCGTGGTGAAGTTAGTGGGCCCATATCTAGCTAGACTGGATGTGAACATGAATATTTCGTGACCTTCACGGATGTGGCATCACGTTATGGTTATGTGTTTCTTTTGAAGAACACAAATCGGAAACTTTTATAGTTTCGACACGAAGTAGAAAAATAGATCGGCTATAGTATTATTCCGCCACGGTAAGACCGTAATGGAAAATACTTAAGCAGTAAGTTTCATACGTACATGAAAGAGTACGGTATTCTTTCATATGAGGACTCCTCCCGAGACACGTCAGTTAGACGGTGTGTCCGAACCAAAAACCGAATTTTGTTGGACATGATAAGGTTTATCACGAGTCGCTCTGAGCTATTGTTTCCTTCAATTGGATATGTATTAACAGTGCAAAACTTATTTAGAATAAGGTTCCATATAAATCTGTTTGACAGATGTCATATAGGATATGAACAGGGAAGAAACGGGGTTTCTCATTTCTAGTAATTTGGGTATGCCAGGCATAACGTTTGGATGATACCAAACTAAAAGACCCAAATTGGATAAGTGCCAATATAGGTTATCCTAAGGGAAACCATAAGTATAGTACTTATAAATCTCACATGAGAACAATATGATTGTTGCTCACCATGCGGTTTTCCTGAGAGGAATACCGATATGCAGTGGTCAGTGGGAGGATAGTGATACTCGATGAAGATCGGAGTAATACTGTTCAAGGCACGAAGTCCTTAATGGAACACAAATAGTTCATCTATGATGAATCTATACCATTAATCTTCAAATACACAAGAAACTAGTAGATCGGATAGAGTTAGAAAACAACCTAGGGTATGGGTTTCTGATCTAACCTCATAAAGATGTCAATCTTATGAAGGTATATCCACCGACTACGTTTTGAGGAAGTGATACGAGGTATCGACTCCCTTTATGGCAAAGTGCCATGAGTCTGAAATGGATTCCATGTATAACAACTATTTTGGATACTAGTTGTTGTACCACAAGGCATTGTGCCTATTGGTACTTAACGTCTTCAAGGAAGACATACATGGAAGGCAACATACCAACGTACAAAGCTAGGCTTTTGACAGAAAGGTATCGTTATCAACATTGTGTTAATAACGGTTCAACCTTTTACCTGTTGCCATGGTAAATCCATTTTGAAAATGCTTGTTGATAACTGCGTATTTCATTTATGAAATGTGTCAGATGCAGATCAAGATCGCTTTCCTGATACTTTGCAATTGTGTCAGATGCAGATCAAGATCTCTACAAGAATAATTCATACTTTGCAATTGTGCCGTGCGACCAGCATACTTCGAGAGTTCACTTGCTATACATCTGTTAGGAATATATAACCACTCGAAAAATGGATAGAACCATAGTTGATTATATATGCAGTATCCTCGATCATTTATCACATTAAATCTCTCTCGATCTCTTTTCGAATGTAATATTTATTTTGTATTCACAATCATGTTTGATCACATATAATAACATAATTGGTCGACCAGTGAATACAAGCTAATGTGATATTACTCATATAATGATCTTTCTCCTTTCTCGAATCTCTCAACTTTGATTCAATTCGCTTTTCCAGAGATGTTCTTTCAGATCGAATCTCTCATGATCTTTCAGCAACACTCCAAGATAGCGATCATCAAATCTAAGTTTTAAGAGCAGACAAGAGTCTAAAGGGTACAATGTGAGATTTAAATAATCTCAAGGGTCTCACACAATATCAAGACTGAGATCTTTACTTGTATTACCCTCAATAGTCACAAATGTACACATGGTATGAAAACATGTGTTACGGTATTCTCTCTTTTCCCATGGAGCGCATGTCTCATAAAATACCGTACAGATTATAGTTCAGACAAACACAATGTCTAACTCATAACTGACATTAAGACAAGTAAGGTGAAACGAACTTATTCACCTTAGGTCATATCACAGAGAAAGTGACCTCATAACGACATTACTTAATTTTCAAGCTTGAGCTCTCTAAATTATCGCTTCAGATAATTAGCTTAAAAATTTGTCTCATCTCCCATTAACACAAAGTAATGGAGGCGATTGCCCATGTGAGAGGGCCAATCATTCTCTTGTCCGACATACTTCTCATACTAACTAATAGTATATTTGTTTAAACATGTATCAACATAATAACATGTAAGCATTGAATACAAACATCAATGAGTATTAACATTAGTAAACATTATTTGGGAAAAATACATATCATAATATGTAAGCACATTAACATCTACGCAATCCCTGAGTTTTTACATGTCTAACAAAGACATCTCTAGGAACAGGCTTGGTCAATGGATCTGCTACCATTTCTTGCGTAGAAATGTACTTCATGTTTACCTCTTCTCGTGCAACTATGTCTTTCACAAAGTTATATTTGGTATCTATATGTTTCGTTTTACAATGGAATTTTGGGTCTTTTGTGTAGGCTATCGCTGCTTCACTATCACAGTTAACAAATACTGGACCAGAAGCTTCATTTGACATACCCAAATGATCCAAGAACCTTTTCAACCACACAGCCTCTTGTACTGCTGATGAAAAGGCCACAAATTCAGCCTCCATTGTGGATAAGGCTATACAAGATTGTTTCTTACTGCTCCATGAAATGGCACCATTGTTTAGCAAGAAAACAAAACCGGAGGTAGATTTTCTTTCATCTAAATCTCCTCCCCAGTCAGCATCAGTATAGCCTCTCAATTGCAGATCATTTCCTTAATAACACAATGAGTAATCAGCTGTCCCTCTCAGATACCTAAATATTCTTTTAACTGCTTTCCAATGTGCTAGTCCTGGATTGGATTGGTATCTACTTACCATTCCAACAGCGAAACAGATATCAGGTCTTGTACACAACATTGCGTACATTAAACTTCCAACTGCATTTGCATAATGAAACTTTTCTTTTTTGTTTTTTCCTTTTCCTGTGGAGTTTCAGGACACAATCTACGACTCAAAGCTTCAGTTTTCGTGATAGGAGTATCAATGGGTTTGCAAGCCTGCATCTGGAAGCGTTCAAGAATTTTCTTTATATATGACTCATGTGAAAGAGATAATAAATTCTTTGAACGATTTCTTGAGATCTTAACCCCAAGAATATATGCAGCTTCACCCATATCTTTCATCTCGAAGTTAGATGATAACCATTCTTTAATGTGTTTTACAAACTCCTTATCATTTCCGGCTATAAGTATATCATCCACGTACAAAGATAAGATAATGAACTTATCTTTATCTCTCTTGGTGTACACACAATGATCCTCATCTATCATTGTGAAATCATTCGAAATGATTATATTGTGGAATCGTATATACCATTGTCTAGACGATTGCTTGAGACCATATATAGACTTTAAAAGTCTACATACTTTCTCCTTTTCATTTTCTTTTATGAAACCTACTGGTTGTTCCATGTAGATTCTTCATCAAGTTCTCCATTGAGAAAAGCAGTCTTTACATCCATTTGATGTAATTCTATATCCATACTTGCTACTATAGCCAGAATCAAGCGAATTGAGGTAAACCTTACAACAGGTGTGAAAAAGTCTCTTCATAGTCAATTCCTTCATGTTGCGTATACCCTTTTGCCACAAGTCGTGCTTTATATCTTTCGATATTGCCATCGGCATTACGCTTTATTTTAAGAACCCATTTGTTCTTAACAGCTTTGCGTCCTTTGGGTAGATCAACCAATTCCCAAACTTGGTTGGACCTCATTGACTCCATCTCTTCTTCCATTGCTTTCATCCATTTTTCCTTAGCATGACACTGAAAAGCCTCTCTTATATTTCTAGGTTCTTCATCATCTTGAGGTAGAATCATAAAGGTTTCTCCTTCGATATCGAAACGATGTCGAGGAATGCCTATACGATTACTACGTCGGAATTGGGATTCTAGTGGTGGAACTGATTCCTCACTTTCGATATTATTCCCATTTGGATCGTGCACATTGCTCCCACTTGGATTATGTACATCACTCCCACTCGGATCACGTAAATGAGACTCGTGTGAAACTAATTCATCATTTTGAGATTCATGTGAAACAGATTCATCATGTTTTCTCAAATTTCTCATCACTCTCCCCACTTGAATTAGGTAAACCCGAGTGTTCACCAATCATGTGATCCATGTGATCTTGGGTTTCATATAGAGATAAATCTTGACCTATCTCTCCCTGCTTAGGAAAATCATTTTCTAAAAATGTGATATCTCGTGATTCAAATTCTGTCATGCCTCCACTTTCATGTTCACCTATGCAAACATATCCTTTTGATTGTTCAGAATATCTTATGAAGATACTTTTTTTTCCTCTTGGGCCTAACTTTCCATGTTCGTGAGAACGCACATTAACATAAGCCGCACAACCCTAAGGTTTTAGAAAGTGAATATCTGGTTTACGACCTGTCCATAACTCATATGGTGTGGTGGACACAGATTTAGATGGCACTCGGTTAAGTACATATGTGGCAGTTAATAATGTATCACCCCAATAGGTTATAGGCAAATTTGCTTGTGCCATCATAGACCTAACCATCTCAAGAAGAGTTCTATTTCTTCTTTCCGCAACACCATTTTGTTGAGGAGTAGCAGGAGTAGTCAACTGACGACTAATTCTTTTTTCATCACATAATTCTCTGAACTGATCAGATAAGTACTCACGACCACGGTCAGTGCGTAGTGCTTTAATTTTCTTGTCTAATTGATTTTCTATAAAATTCATAAATTTCTTGAAACATTCTAATGCTTCGGATTTATGAGCAATCAAATAGACATAACCAAAGCGTGTATAATCATCTATAAATGTGATGAAATAAGATGCTCCATGCCTTGCCCTAACATTCATTGGACCAAAGATATCTGAATGAACTAATTGTAATGGAAATTCTACTCTAGTCCCTTTTCCAAATGGTTTCTCGCAGTTTTTCCTGCCAAGCAATATTCACAGGTTGACAATTCTACCTTTTCAATATTTCCAGAAAACCTTCTTTGGCTAATCTGTTCATTCTTTGCTGGCCAATGTGGCAAAGTCTAGCATGCCACACAGTTACATCACTATCATCACTGACAATGAAGTAAAAACGAAAAACTGGAATTGTGATTAAAACATTCAACATTTAATACAATAAAACCACCATCAGAAAATAACCAGAACCATAATGTATTGTACCTAAGTACAAATCAACACCAAATTTATGGAAGTTCAAATTGAAACCTAAATTAACCAAAACCAACACAGAGACTAAATTTCGACGAATTTGTGGAGCAAACAATACATCATGTAGTAGTAAAGTTTTTCCACCATGCATGACTAACTTGCATGTTCCTATGCCTTTGACTTCAACCCGTGAGTTGTTGCCAACATATATCCACTTCACCCCAGGTGAAATTTGTCGAAATTCCACGAAGGCATCTCTATCCTTCGCTACATGGTCTGTGGCTCCTGAGTCTACAGTCCACAAAGGATTAGATTCAGTTAGAAAGATTGAGCTTGAAACACATATTTCATTTAAATATGCACGAAAGATATTCACCTTTTTAGACTCAGTGCAGTCACGAGCATAATGACCTTTCTTACCACAGTTAAAACATTTAACTTTTGCCATGTTTTTCTTTTTGGTATGACGTTTTCCTTTCCCATGTTGATTGGTTTTCTGTTTCTTTTCTGGCTTAGAAGAATTTTGTTCTTTTCCGAACTGGAACCTACCACCATGAAATTTTCTTTTCTTTTTGAAACCCCCAGGTTTGCTAGTTTATGTCATATACACTTCAGTATTTGACTTAGCAGCCGCAAGGCGGTCGCTTTCTAATTCAAGGTGACGTTTAGCATCATCAAGGTTTTGATGCTCTCATTGTGGGTTAAATGCATCTTCATATGCTCCCAGCTATTTGGAAGAGAACGAATGACCACTTGGACTTTCTGTTCATCTGTAAGAACATATCCAGCATCTGCAAGTTCAGTAATCATGTTTGACATTTTCCTCAAGTGTTTTGACATAGTTAACTCATGACGTTTCTTGTATGTGTCAAACTTGATTGTCAGTGACCTGAGTTTGGTTATTGAAGTACTACCAAACTTTTCAGCTAGTGTGGACCACATGTCCTTAGCCATGTCATATTTCCTGAACTCTTTCATTAGGTCATTATCCATACTACTCAGCAACGTAATGCGGGCAATGGAATTTTTTTTCTTCCAGGCCTCTTAAGCCTCCCGATCTTGCCTGTGTTGGGCCGTAGTGCCCTGTTCAGGTTCATCCATGTTCATTTTCAAAGTTTCAAGAACCTCTTGTTCTTCTACACACATATTGGATTTTCATGCTCCAAATTTCATAATTATCGCCATTCAGTTTCTCACCTTGTTGAGTTCAGCAATAATGTTCTTTGTTGCGGAAGCCATATTAAAAACACAAAGTTTCTACAGACATTCATGCACAATTGTTAATATTTTGTTTATTTTATCATGAAATAAATTATGTTTAATAAGATTTTTCAATGGGGTTAGAGTCAAAAGGCCACTATGTGTCCAATCATCATCCAATTACCCAATGTAAAAATATTATCAACATAATCAATCATGTAAAATCATTTTCTAAAAATTACATAAATTCTTAGAACATCTTAATCATGCGACTATTGTACACGACAATCATTGATTTAATTACATAAATTAAATTCAACATGAAACATTCATACATATAAATACAATATTTACATGCCGTAATATAACACACAGAAACAACATGAAAGAAATTAATATTTTACAATAATAATTTTCCCAGTTGTAGAGTCCCAACTCATATATGTTTTTGGACACGAATCCTCAACTCTTTGGGTAACTCGTAATTGATCTTGGACAGCCATGGAAAACCTATAGCAAATTTAGGATCCTTACAACGTTTCAAGGACATCGAAGGAAAAATAATATTATTTGCCTTATGCCGTAGATACTGAACCGCTAACCTCTCAATGGCTTTATTATAAGGAACATGTTTTTCCTCACGTTTTTTACTAATATCCAGATACGAGTAAGTTGTTTTTGCCATATCTTGGGGAGAGTGTTTCTCAGTAATCTAAATCTATTCGGCTGTCCTATCTAATTACCAGCCCAGATAGACTCCTGTAACATGTTATTGAAAGTGATGATATGCGAAATCATATCATCGCTTTCACTCATTCGATATTTATCCATTTCCATCAACATGTCTAATATCATCTCCTGGTCTGTGGGTGTCATAATCACTTTTGCAATTCTTCGGATAATCGCCATGATTTTTCTGCAACAAATATAAGAAAAAACCAATACAATGAAACACAAAGTTACATTGACTAAAATAAACATCACAAAGATATTTATCATAAACACAAAGTTTATATGATAAAACAAATTTATCATGGTCGATTAATACAATATGCAAAAATGATTAGACATTTAACCATGACGGATCGGAATTACCGAAGCAAACCGATACAGACATGACCCACACGGGCCAACACGGTAGTCCACGCGCCATTCACGCGACCCAGGAGTTTCTCACTCACTTACACACGCCGGCCACGGGCTCCCACTCGCCCTGACGCGCCCGCACGCGCCGGCCAGCCTCGGCCAAAGTAACACGCGCAGACGACATGTCGTCCGCTTGTTCGGTGGCCGTATGACATGTCGTTTGGATCTTTTACTCCTAGCCGACTTGTCGGTTGATCATATTTCGGATGACATGTCGTCCTTCTCGGTGTTATGTGTACGACTTGTCGTACATTAAACCGGATGACATGTCGTCTGGAAACGAGGCACACGTACGGCTTGTCGTACAGTATACGGACGACTTGTCGTCCTCTCCTCTAAATAACGGATGACATGTAGTACGACTCTTCTGGGAGTGTTTTTCTGGGTAAAAATATATTCAACTAGCCAACTTCTAGGGTCCATATCTTTCTCAATTTTAATCCAAATTAAGAAAATGATATACCAAATTGAAGATCTCATGACCTAGTTTTCAAAACATATTTGAACATGCGATTATCAATTTTCTACAGAGAGTTATTACGGCCCAAAGTTGGAAGAAAATCATTTTTTAAAAACAAAAACCAGAAGCATTTTCAACATTTTTCATGCATGTTCATGCAATTTTTGTGTAATTCAATTAGAATACATGCATTTAAGCTACTGATACCAATGCTAGGAAACATAATCCCTAATATATTTACATGTTTGTCCTCTTAGGATCTAACCATACATGTATTACTAGTCCTAGATTTATTTACATGCTAATTGAAATAAATCTAAGTTAATCACAACACAATTGCATACCTTTTATGCTTGTAGAGACCTCTTAATCAAACTTAATTGATTGCTTAAATCAATAAGCAAATGGTCTTATTTATAGGAGGGAAATCAAGTCACTATGTAATCATATGCATTGATTACTATTAATCATATTATTAGGATGCATAATGACCTTTTCTAACCCTTCCAAAAATGTTACCATCATGGGTGTACCATTTGTTCCCCATTTAACATTTTACTAATTGTTGTCACTTAACAACTCTTGTTGTTACTTAATTATTTGATTAACAACTCTTGTTGTTTACTTAGTAATGAAATCATTACTAATTGTTGTTATTTAACAACACCACATAATTAACTTAATAATTTCCAA
>SKCR01026023.1:0-19456 GCA_019454045.1 Zanthoxylum bungeanum | reverse complement strand
ATAATCCACCTGACGCACAACTCGCACTCTTGAATAATCTGGGATTATAATAGAAGAGAGAGAAAATTAATCTAGGATTAATAACGGAGATATTTATATCCGGGATAAAATGTCGTCTAAAGAGAGAGAACGATTAATTTGGAATTGATCGATGAATTAATATATTCGATATACTAAATGAAATTAGATTTCGACGCGGAATTAAAATTAGATTTTAATTCGGGCAAACGAGTTAATTAGAATTAATTCGTTAGCGACGTAATAATAATTTCACCAGGCGTAATTATTTATTTAAATTCGATTGAATTAACGTCGCGACGTAAGCTCGGTATTTCGGAAATATCGAACCCGAACGCGTGAGTGCACGTGGGCCCACTTTCATTTGGAAACGTGTGGGGCCCACATGACACATGTCATGTTATGCTTATTTGACACTCTAATGCTTTGCATGGAGATTGTGTACATTGCACTCAATGGTAATGCATGGAAATGAAGTGTTTGACACTCTAAGCCTTTGCATGTTTGTGTCATAAGTTTATTATTTGTTAATAATGAAATTATGGCATAAATATAAATTGATTTTTGGTAACAAAAATTATAGAATACATTACACATCTTCTCTCTCATTTCCTCTCTTCCTCTCACGAAAATGGACTGGTTTGGAACTGGTTTGGGGGCGTGAGTTAAAGGGAAGCAAAGAGTGATTCTCATGGTGAGAAATCAAGTGCTAGCACACTACAAGTCTTGCGAAGGTGGTAGGGACGTTCGACCATGAGACGGGATCCATCCGACGAAGCTAGGAGCTCCGTTTCTCATCTCAAATTTCTGTTTTTGGAGGCAGTGGACTGCATACAGTGGAGCTCAAAGGCAGTGCGTTTTTGGGCATCATTCGTCTCCAAATCGACATAACCGATCAATGTGAGTATTCCGCTACCTCCGTTGATGTATTCACGCATGTTTCATGACTTGTTATTGATCTTGGGACCTTATAGAAAACCAACACTAAGGACATGTGTCCTAAGACTCAGGAAGAGAGAGACAACATGAGTCGGATACCGTTCGCCTCGGCAGTCGGATCGATCATGTATGCCATGATATGTACACGACCTGATGTCTCATATGCTTTGAGCATGTGCAGTCGCTATCAGGCCGATCCAGGTGAAGGTCACTGGATAGCAGTTAAGAATATCGTTAAGTATCTTAAACGAACTAAGGATGCTTTCTTAATTTATGGAGGTGGAGAACTTGCGGTATCTGGGTATACCGATGCAAGTTTCCAAACCGACAAGGATGACTACAAGTCGCAATCCGGGTACATTTTTTTGTTTGAATAACGGAGCAGTGAGCTGGAAATCTTCCAAGCAAGATACTGTTGCCGATTCAACAACAGAAGCGGAGTACATCGCTGCATCTGAAGCAGCAAATGAGGCAGTTTGGATCCGAAAGTTCCTAATCGGATTAGGAGTAGTTCCGTTAGCAGCTGAGCCCGTTCCATTGTATTATGACAATAACGGGGCTATAGCGCAGGCTAAAGAACCAAGGTCTCATCAACGGTCCAAGCATGTTCTTCGACGTTACCATCTGATTCGTGAGATTATACATCGTGGCGATGTAAAGGTCGAGAAGGTCACATCAGATGACAACATTGCAGATCCGCTGACGAAGGCTGTTCTTCAGCAAGTTTTTGAACGACAAATACATAGTTCGGGTATTAGATGCTTGAGTGACTGGCTATAGGCCAAGTGGGAGATTGTTAGACATTATGTCCCATAGCGTCACTATTTGTAAATGATATTGTATTATTGTACAAAATTAACTATGTGATAATGAAATTGCCTTTTGCCGTTTTGTAATATTATTTACTTTGATATATAAATGGCGAAAGTCCATATGATTAATATCGGATTGAGATGATATGAGACAGTATCAATCCATAAAGGTTTAATCATTAAATATCCCTAGTCGGAGTATTATCCAGATCAGACATCGATAATGCGGAAAAGACTAGTATTGCGCTTGTGCAGGTTGTGAGGGCACAACGGCATAGTTCTCATATATTTAAGTATTGGATACTTATGCAAGTGCGATAGAAGGTTGTGTTTTACCGATGGTACGGAAAACAGCTTCGCTCTGGATAGACCCCACGGAATCCCATTGGTAGTATGTCTGCGTGTCTATGGGAGGCCGCATCAGGGTAGGTGTATATGGTCTTAACCTGAGACTTACATCGCTAGTACTTGCGACAATCGGTAAACTTTGGTTTTGGTGGTTGGGGACCTTAACCGGTTCTGTGTACACCTCTTCTGGGTTTATCGAGAATCGTAGTGTACTGGTTGTGATGTCGAGATGGAAGTATCACTTCAGACATACGGAGGTGATGATCACGCAGGACACAGAACTAGTACTCTATAAAAGGTTGCAACCGTCGGGACAATATGACCAGGTCAGGATTGTTTCGTACGGGGCAGACACATTTCCAGCCCCAGGCCTAACATTAGATCGTCCGATACTGGATCGATGTACGCAATACTACGGTATACTACGCTTTATATAGATCTTATATTCCTATAAGAATATTTCTGGAGAATTGGGTAGGCATGGCGCTTTGCTAGAAGCCAACCTTGTCTTGTGAATCGGTAAAAATGTAGTACGAGGTACGTGCGTGTTCGAATTATCCGACGACCGTATTTACTGCCAACATATCCGGAGATCTCTTGGGTCGCTTCCCGAAGATTCACCAATGACGTATGATTCAAACTCGATTAATCTTGGATTATTACGGAGAGACTTTATCTTGGATAAAGTACTATACATAGAGAGAGAACGATTAATTTGGAATTAATCGTAAAATTATTATATTCGATATAATAATCGAAATTCGATTTCGACGCGAAATTAAAATTAGATTTTAATTCGGGCAAACGAATTAATTTAGAATTAATTCGTTAGCGACGTAAATAATAATTTCGCTAGGCGCAATTATTTATTTAAATTCAATTTAATTAACGTCGCGACGTAAGTTTGGTATTTCGGAAATATCGAACCCGAACGCGTGAGTGCACGTGGGCCCACTTTCATTTGGAAACGTGTGGGGCCCACATGACACATGTCATATTATGCATTATTTAATTGTGATGCATTGCATGGAGATAGTGTACAATGCACTCAATGGTTTTGCATGGAAATTGAGTGTTTGACACTCTAAGCCATTGCATGATTTGTGTCATAAGTTTATTATTAATTTAATAAATATTATGGCATAAATATAAATTGATTTTTGAAATCAAAACCATTATTCTCCTCTCTTTCCTCTTGACCGAAACTGTGAAGTTTCACAGCCCTCTCCACTTTTCTGTTTTTGTTGCAAAAACTTGAAGAAATTGTGTTTGTTTGGAACATAAATTCACACACAAGGCTATCACCTTCAAGGGATCATACAAAGGTGTTATGGGAAACTAATTCTTGAGCTTGGAAGGATCAAAGAAAGCTTGGAGCTTCCCCACTCACCTTGGCCGAAAATCATCAACCTTGGAGCTTCCACTTTTGGTTTGATTTTCTTCATCACTAAAGCATTGTAAGTATGATTCCGCCATACTTCATCTTTTAATATATATTCATTGTTGTATTTCATATGCTTAATCTTTCCTTGGGACATATAATAGAAACCAACACCAACATATCCGGAGATCTCTTGGGTCGCTTTCCTGAAGATTCACCTATGATCTTTGATTCGAACTTTATTAATCTTGGATTAATTATGGAGAAACTTTATATTGGATAAAATGCCTTATTAGGAGAGAGAGAGAGATCGATTAATTTGGAATTAATCGGTAAAATAATATATTCGATATATTATTAAACGAAATTAGATTTCAACGCGGAATTAAAATCGGATTTTAATTCGGGCAAACGAATTAATTTAGAATTGATTAATTAGCGAACTGAATAGTAATTCCGCAAGGCGTAATTATTTAATTCACGTCGCGACGGAAATTCGTTAATTCGGAATTAGCGAAACCGAGCCCGAAAGTGTTTGCGGACACATTCGTATTTTGAATCAAGTGGTATCCGCAAATCGCATCGCGATATCTCATTACTTGATACGAATAGATGATGGATGTATCTAGTCACCTTTAAGGGATGATACATTATCTCTATTCTCAAAGTGTGGTAATGATGGCAAATGATGGGTTTCATTTTGGAGGGAAAACCTTTCACGGTTTTTGAAGGGTTTTTGATTAAAAAAAATTAGTTTTTGGTATTTGATATCATTATTATTTTGCTTTTCATTTTGTCACTCACGTTTTTGAGAACCAAAAGGTAGAACAAAATTGATAAGTAATACTCTCCCTCTTCCTCTCCCTGACTCACGCCGTGAGCTTCAAACCAAAGGCAAAAAAATTGTTTTTCATTCTCCATTTTTGCTAGCACAAGCAAGGATCAAAAGAGGTGATAGGGAAACAACCTTGGAGCTTGGAACACTTAAAGATTCGTAGCTTCTCTCCATCTTCTTGCTTGGCCGAAACTTCCACCTTGAAGACTTAAGGATTGTTTTTCACCATTTTCGTCACAAAGCTTAGTAAGTATGATTTCGCCATCCTTCAAGCTTTGCATGTATGTTACTTGTATTTCTATGGCTTAATCTTTCTTTGGGACTAATTATAGAAACCAACAGTTTGTTCAAGTGGTGCGTGGAGTTGTATCCCAAGTACAGACCGCACTACCGTCTATTCGGATTCGGCTACGAAATTTATGTCTAGGTTTCCATCCTATATACCACAAGAGGTGACACATTTTCCATTTTATTCAAGGGCCACAACATGCATCATTTCACAATACATACATTTTCTATCTATTCAAGGGCCACAACATGCATCATTCCACAATAATCATGCAAATAAAATTTAATATACAATAAAATACGAATGAAAATAGATGTGAAAAGTGCCCTCAGGTCTAACCTTTTACGTCGACTCTCGGAAGCGCGTTACAAGTCCGTCGGAATGGCTAACACTCCGCAACCTTTCTGGTTCACTGGTCCACGTCTTTCTTCGTTGTTTCGCTGCTCAAGCTACTATTTTCCCTCCGTTTCACTGTTGTTTTTGCTTTTGTTTTTCAGTCAATATTTTTGCTGTATAAGGCCACTGTTTTGCAGGGTTTTTGGCTACTATTTTTGTGGTAAACGGGCTGCTATTTTGGGTAATTTTTAGGTGCAGTTTTAGGTTAATTCATGGACTATTTTGGGCAGTTTTTGGGTGCAGTTAGAGGCATGTTTGGTGGGATTTTCTGTGACCAAAAGGTGCAATTTATGGGGGCTGTGGCGTTGATTTGAGGCAGATTTGTGAGGGATTTCTGGTCAGTTTGTACGTGAATATGAGGTTGATTTGTGGTGTGTTCAGTGGGTGCCGTGAAGGAGGCTGTTGAAGTGTTTGTGAGGGGCAGTAAGAAGGACATGGCTTAGGGTTCAAGTGGCACTGCCTTAGGTTGCATGTCTGGTTTGGTGGCTGCTTCGTTCGACAAGTGTGTTTTATAATTAGTGGGATGAAGGGCTTATGTGTAAGTGGTTAGTTTGTTGCCGATAGTAGCTTATGGTGTGTGGCCTGCATGATTAACGTGAGAAGGCTTCGTTGGAGCGTGATGAAGGTGCGGCTGATTGTAGGGATTGTTTAGCTTGAGATTGAGGCTGTTTGTAGGGGTTGTTTAGTGCGCTGAAGCTGCTGGTTTGGACGGGGAGTTTGACGTGAGATTGAGGACTAGTTGAGGGCTGAATGGCGCTGGTTCTGGGCAGTGAATGCGGCAATGCAAGGGATTTTTGTTTGTGCTTTGGACGGCAATGTAAGGGTTATTCTTTTGTCTTAGGCGTGAATGAGCTAGGAAAGGTGAGGGTTGGTTTTGTGTCTCTTTTATAGACAAAGGCTAGGGCCTAGGGCTTCTCCTTGTTTGAAAAGGAAGGAATCAATTAGTGTCTTACAAGGAAAGTCTAATATTTGATTGGGGGACATATCTTGGCTAGATTAGGAATATGATACATTTAATTTGTTTTGATTAGGCATGAGATTTATTTTATTTAGGTAGTTAATTTGTTAATTAGGTAGGGATATATTTTATATTTTATTTGATTTATTTTAATTTGGTATGTGATTTTTTAGATTTGTTTTAATTTCACCATTTGTTAAATATGTGTTTTATTATTTTGGATTTGCTTTAAGTGGGATTGGGCGTGTGTAGGCTTATGGGTGGCGTGTGGTTGGCTTTTGGTGGTAGCCTTGGTGTGTTTCAAGGGTTTTGGGCCAATGTTAAGTGGTTTGCAAGGTTTTTGGGATGAAGGTGCTTTAAAACGGAGGTCCAACAACTGATCCTGAAGCTAAACAAGCGAATAAAATCTAACAAAAATACCGATTCCCTTCCGACGTCCGTTTCCCGCGACTTCCTCGACTTAAAAGGTAGTGTCTCCAATTGAGATTCATCATAGGGACTTATATGCAAAAATGCAGTGCCTATAGGAACCTTATTCAAAATAAGTTTTGCACTGTTTATGCTTATCCGTTGAAGGAAATGGTAGCTCATAGCGACTCAGGATTAACCTTATCATGTCCAACAAAATTCTGTTTCTCTATTCGGACACACTGTCAAATTGACGTGTTCCGGGGGGAGTCATTATTGAAATAATACAATACTCTTTCAAGTATATGAGAAACTCATTGCTTAAGTATTTTCATCATGGTCTAACCGTGATGGTTTAATACTTTAGCCGATCTGTTTGTCTATTTCGTGTCGAAACTCTAAAAGTTTCCGATTTGTGTTTCAAAAGAAACACATAACCATAACGCGATGCCACATCCGTAAAGGTCATGAAACATTGATATCCACCTCTAGCCTAGCTATATATGGGCCCACTTACGTCACTATGAATGAGGGCTAACAGATCGATGACACTTGTTTTTTTACCAAGTAAAGGTGTTTTAGAAACTTTGCCCAATAAACTAGATTCGTAGACATTATTTGAATAGAATCAAATTTGTCCTAGTACCCACTCTTCGAAAGTGTGGATATACGAGTCTTGTTAATTGTCTCCCAGATAACAATGCCACAAATAAGTCTCAACTGATTAACTCAGTTTGAGTTATTTGTTTGTCATGTCATATGTTCGAGATTTATTTATATTCAAAACATAAATATTGTTATTCACATCTAATGTGTTTATCTCAATATCATCTTTATATAATAAAACACTTTAGTGTTCTAGAATATAAAGGTATACCCGCAACATGTTAAACCCTGATATAGAGATAATGTCTCTAGTCAAACTAGTTACACTGTAACAGTTTCCTAATTTAAGTACACACCCGAAGGGTAGTTCCTAAACTTAGGTATCTACGGTTAAAACAGCGACTTTCGTCCCGTTTCCGATTCACAGATAAATCTCTATTGAAGTCAGTATCCTACTTTTCAGCAGATTCTGCACATCAATGCATATTTATGTACCACACTTAGTATCTAAAATCCAATTTTAATACTAGTAGTGAACATATTTATGACAAACATATTTGAAGTCGGAGCCTTGCCCGTCTTCATTCCTTCATGTCTGCCTTGTCAATACGGTAGTCATGCTTCAGTGACCCCGTTTGCCACAATTATGCAGACATCTTGGGGTATGTCCTTTATCTTCCCAGAAGATTATAATGATTTTTCCTTTGCTCCTTTTCCACATTCCAGAAGCCTTTGGCAAAGCCTTGGCCTTCCAGAATATCGAAGTAAGATGCGCCTTGCGCTTCTTGCCTTATTGCAAACTTTGGCTTTGGCTCCTTGAGAATAGCCATTAACTCTCCAAGAGTTTACTATTGCAATTAGTTCTTCTAAGATATAAAGATAGATCTATGAAGATCCTTCAATTTCATTATCATACTATAAGGATCTAATCCTTAGTTCTGATTAAGAAATTAAGGAGTCTATTTGGCAAGCATATTGGATTAAGCACTAAAGTTATCATCAATGAATATTCCAAATATCATGTTCTACTATTTGTTTAACTCCAGGCTTAGGCCTAAGATGTTATTTTATCAAATAAATAACTTCTTAGTTTTCAGGACTATCCTGAAGTTTTATTCCCAATTTGAAAATTAAAGTCGTTTAAAAACATTTTCACCCAGGATTATGTTTTAAACATTAATCTTTCAATTTATCTTGATTGCTATAGTCCAACTATCCAATCAACAATTTTTTAGGTACTATTGATTATAATGATTACTATAGTCCAACTATATAATCAACTATAATTTAATAGGTTAAATTCAACTATATTGATTACTATAATCCAATTATAAAATCAACTATTAATTGAAATGATTAATTCAAATTTATTGATTACTATAATCCAATTATATAATCAACTATAAATGAAATAGTTTGAATACAATCTAACTGTTTAATTTAAAACAACATTAAATATTAGTCCAACTAATATATTAATTATTTGACGAAATATTTGAAATGAGCGCGTATGGCAAGTAACTAAACGAATATTGCAAATTTAATACTTGCCTCCCACTATTTTTCGGCGAGCCTCTAACCCTCTGTGGAGTACTCGGGAAACCTTGTTTCCTAATGGGCTAGGATACCGTTAAATAACACACAATCTTGACTTTGGCCAACAAATTGTATGATAATTAACTAGGTAGATCTCTAAGATCAATTGGATCCAATCCAATTCTAGATCCAGTAAGTGGACATCCAAGTCCGAAACATATATCTTGTATATGGCAATATATCCAATATATTGCCTAACCTTTTTCCTCTGAATCAACTAAGCCTTGTCTTTGGCACAACAAACTTAGTGATCCCAGTTAAGCGGAACCCATTGACTACTGAAAGCTTCGTAATAGATGTCGATGGACAAGAAGTGATCTTGACTTTGGAAAACAAATCACAACTTGGACAAGACACCAATATGGAACAAAGCCTTCATGATTCAAACACATCCTTGATGGACAAAGGTATTGACTTTGGCCAACAAATCAATGCCAGTCTTGGATCTTGAGTAAGAATCACTCAATGGAAGGAAAAATGCTTAATATGATTTGAGGGTTTTTCGCGTGTAATTGGCAACCAATTAATTATCTTTGTTAAGGTCTTATAATCATACACCCTTAAACATGAATTCTAAACACATAATAAGGCATGTAAATAAATATAATAATGATATGCGGATGGATACTCAACACATTGTTCCTAGAACAAATCTCTCCATTTCCTCTCTCCCGCTAGCACAAGTATTACTTCTACCCAATTACATAACATTTCTAAAGAAACCTCATTTACATTGAGGGGAATAGGCGAGAAGAGAAATACAAAGAGTAATGAGGTAATAGGCTGGACACGCAGGTCCAATTAATAAATTCTAAATTTTTTATAACAATTTCAAAAATTGCCCCACCCATCTAATATCCATCTGATATACATTATTCATGCATCGCAACCATGTATTCACACAAGCATGTTATCAATCAATCTAATCCAATTAATTAATCTGAATATTAATGACAATACAATGTTCAAACAACGATTTGATTTTGTTTGAGTCAAACTCATTTTGCGAATAAGTACTCAAAGTACGAATACTTGAATTAAATTGAACTACAACATTAAATCCAATTTAATATGTATTTAATACTAATTCACTATTTAATTCCAAATTAAATATTACACTTTATTACCGAACCTTTACGACTTAGATTCTAAATCTAACTGTTACGGGTCTCAAAGGCCGATTAACATCCAATGTTAATTTAATTAAAGTCCAATGGGCTTTTAATTAATTTCTTAAG
Source organism: Zanthoxylum bungeanum (assembly GCA_019454045.1). NCBI lineage: Eukaryota > Viridiplantae > Streptophyta > Magnoliopsida > Sapindales > Rutaceae > Zanthoxylum > Zanthoxylum bungeanum. The sequence continues at coordinate 9,632 of SKCR01026023.1, read as the reverse complement.
GCATGGACTTCTGGTCAACATTGGTCAAACCCAAATACCAAAGCCCATTTAAGGAATCACCCTTATATGCCAAGAAACCAATTTAGGCCCATTAGACCCAATTAAATATTAAAGGTCCATTAGTCATAATTGCATTTTATGGATATGATTTTGGGCCCAATTGGATCCAACCAATTTGCCAAAACCAATCTTGGTATAACCAAGCCCATTAAGCCCAATTACAACCTTTAAGGCCCAATTCCAAAATAAGCCCAATTAATTAAATTATCAAATTCCAAATTTTATAACTTGTAATGTATGTATACGAGCTGATACGAGATCCTTAGGGTGGCCTCTAACATGCTAGGGTAAAATTGAAATGAACTAAAACTAATTCTGGGGAATATTTGTTCACACATCGCGATGTTGTCCCTTGGACGTCGTGACGCTCAGACAAGCTAATGAACCAGTGAGCATCCTATATCTTCATGTCATGATGCAAGGGTTGGGCGTCGCAACTTCCACACGTGTCAAGACACTAAACGCTGAGTGTTGCGACGTCCACCAAACATAGACGAGACAGTGAGCTTCCTCTGCTTTCTGTGTCAAGACACTAAACGTTGAGGCCAGTACATGTCGTATATCGGACTTGGTCCGATAGTTTATCCCAATGAACCATGAGTCTCGGGAGACTCGTATAGACATGTAGGTGTTTATATCGGATAAACACTGAACGACTCACCGAAGATTACCTAAAAGATGGAACACCAACGTCAATAGGAATCTTCTCTGGTTGAGTAGTATAGTGATTCTTTGACTTGAGATACCACTATGGATATATGAGTTATCATCCACACTTAAATGACAGTCACGTCACTGATCTATTAAGATCAGACCTCCGTCTGTTCATTGGGTATGGACTAATGTTCATGATATCATGTGTGTATATAGATAGGATTTGTCAGTCCTGTGTACAGGGCATATGTATTCATTATGGGATTAGCAATTCGTTAAATCCATGGATCCGTGGTATACTATAGAAGTGAGTTCTAAGTGTTATTATAAGATTTCTAATAGAATCATCGACGATATTATACCTATAGAGAATTGACATTAATATCTATATCTCTAGAAAAATCTGAATATCTGTGACGGATGGATTATACGTATGAGATGACCTGGACCTGTTTGATTCAGCGAGTTTATCCGTGGTCATCATAATTTACGGGTAGGTAAATTATGGACACGAAATTAGATTTTGTCACGGATATGCCTGAACCTAGAGAGTCTCCCTAATGAAATATACTCGTAGAGCATTAGGGAAACTTTTATTAATAATACTGATTATTTATAAATCATTTAACGGTTAAACGAATGATACATGCAATAGGATTTTATTGTCATTTTCTAATTAATGTGTATTTGTATTTAATATTTGATTTTATTAAATACACATTAATTAAATGTCAAATTATTATAATTGAAATTTATCATTAATATATGTATTTGGATTATTTAAAGTAACTATAATATGTATATATTTAGGATATTATATTTAATTAATTAACTAATTATTTAATTGTTAAATGATAAATATAATTAAAATATAAATATCATAAGTAATAATATATGTTAGGAAATGGCAATTTATCATTGGTTACACTTGTTAAGTTCATTAAAGGTTGTAGTGAATGACCGGCGTAACACACACGTATAACGCAAGCGCACGTATCGTTCAAGTAGTATAAAAATATCGATTCCACGAGGACTTAATTCCTACTGTTGTTATTAATTATTGAATCTATTTATTTACAAATATCTAATTAAATAGAGAAGAGAATGATTGTTTGATTGATTGAAAGTGGTTTTACAAAATAAATAAATAAATAAAAAGACAAAAGAAAATACTAAGGAAAATAACAAAAGACACAAAGATCTAGGGTCGTGAATCATTCTAATATCATTTAAAAGATGAAGTGGTTATTTTATGTTTGTGTAATAAATCAGTTTACTAACCTGGAACACTAAATTATGCAAAAGCCTCTGTCGATGGTCAGACGCAAATACCCAGTTTAACCCAATTGAACCATATGTCTATGTCAACCAAATTATCTGGATTCATTAAGTTTAAGTTCCAATTATGGCTACCCCCGCCCGACAGGTATATTCCTATCCTGTAAGGAAATCTATTAAACGGTTATCTATCCTCAAGGAAGATCGTGGGCTATTAAGTCTAAGGCTGAAACCTAAAATCCATATGTCTAGTTCATTTTAGATTTACCACATCAATCTTATTGGTGATCAGACAACAAGAAGCATTAAGCTTAAGACTTAATAAGCAAACCTTTAAATTACCCAAACTACAAAATAACCCCTTATAAACCGGTGATATTAGAATTCATCACAACCCCAGATAACTAACACATAACTAGGGCTAGTAAATACATAAAAGTAAAAGACATAAAGTAAAAATACTGAAAAGTAAAAGACATAAAGTAAAACTGAAAAGTAAAATAAAATAAAATGCTAAGGTAAAAGGAATTACTTTTACTACTACTAATTTAGATATATCCCATAAAATAATATATAAACTTGTGATAATAATACCAACCGACCATATAGGCGGTATCTTGATTAAGTCAAATTAAGTCCAAAATTAAATTGCCAACCGACCAATCTGGCGGTATCCTTTATTAGTCAGGTTTAAATCAGATTAAAATGAATTACCAACCGACCAATCTGGCGGAATCCTTTTTAAGTAGATATTTTAAATAGTGAATATATTATTTTTAAGGGAGATTAATCTAAATAGTAACAGTAAAGGAATTACCTTTCACCCTAGCTGGAGAAGTTACTTCCTCATGAATAGTAAAAACTGTAAAAAGTAAAAAGTAAAAAATAAATTACTATTATTACAAAAAGTAATTAAAATTATTTACAAAACTAAAAACTAAAAATAAAAAATACTAAAAACTAAAGAATCTAGAGAGAGAAGCTCTCTCTTTAGAAGGAATTGAAGAGAGAGGAAGGTGCAATGAATTCTGAAATCTCGAGCTCAATTTATAGGCCTCGGTAGGATCCAGCGTCACGACGCCAGGTCCTCAGCGTCGCGACGCCGGATTTGTCGACGTGGCACGCTCTGGTTCACTGGTTTGAAGATTCTGGATAAGATGATAAGGTGACACGTGGCAGAGTGGTTGGGCTTCAATTATTGTGACACGTGGCGGCTTCTGATTGGTCGCTGAGATTCTTATCCGCCACGTGTCAGATAAGGATAGGATACTCAATTATTGATGCTGACGTGGCGCTGACAAGGTGGTGACGTGGCGATGACGTGGCGACACGTGGGAAAGAGACTGTCGGCACCATAGAATTGTGACACGTGTCGACACCTATCACGCTTTGATTGGCTGATGCTGATGTGGCAGGTTGACTTGGTTGACCTTGTGAAGTGGCGGATGACGTGGCGTGACACATGGCGAAGTTGACTTTTTGACCGATGACATGGCTGATGACGAGGCGACACGTGTCAACTCTGAGTGTCGGCAGCATATGATGATGACACGTGGCACGGCGCACGTTAGCAGGTCGGCTGTGATGGTGACACGTGGCACGGCGCATTTTAGCAAAGTCAAACTTTTCTCAGATTCTGATTTGTGGACCCGGCGCACGTTAGCACTGTTCGGCGCATTTTAGACGTCGCGACGCAGAAGTCTGGGCGTCGCGACGCGCAAAAGACCAAAATATCCCTGTTGACGTATTTTTGTCCGTTTTTGCCCCAAATTGCCTCCAATGCTTTCCAAACTTTATTTTATCTACAAAATAACACAAAACATATCAAAACGTTCACAAAACTCAAGAAACTATACAAAATAGTAGGTTAAATGAGTGGGAAATAGTGATATAAATACCACTCATCACACCCCCAAACCTAACATTTTGCTAGTCCTCGAGCAAAACATAAAATAAAATAACATAAATAAATTAACTAAGCCACTTTCGTAGGGATCACGATTGCATTTAGCGTATGCAACAAGCCTTTAAACCCCTAGGTGTCCCTAGTGGACGAGTTGTAGTCTCGTGAGGGTTTACAGCAATGATACCCACAAACATTTTACAAAAGTAAAAAGTTAGTTAAAACTAATGCACACAAAAGCAAAAAGACAAGAGAAAATAGAATAAAGATGTTAGTGACTAATCAGGTGAAACTTCTACTCCAAGTTACTAGTTGTTTTGTTTTATTCTAAATTACTGAATAAGTAAATTCTCCGATTATTTTTACCATTCTTCATATACACAGCCAACAAAATATTAATCAACTCATTTTTGCCCACAACAGTCATAAGTGCAGTTGATAAGAGAGTAATATTTTTGTCCTAAAGTTCTATCAGATTTCACACCTTTTTGGAGCAATGGAATAATTTTTCTCATTTTCTGATTTTTTCTTTGATTTTTCACTTTTCTATTTTTTATTTATATACAATATCTTTCATCTATGTAACGAGTGTTGGGTCGGTGGCTCCCAAACCAGTTGGCTTTAGGGCACCAGGTGTTAAGACACCCCTACGGACTTAATTACTCAGACTTCAGATATATATATTTTTGCAGCATCTTTGATCCATGTAGCGAGTTTTGGGCCAGTGACTCCCAAACCAGTTGGTTTTAGGGCACTAGATGTTAAAACACCCTTACAGACTTAATAACCCGGATCTTAGATACTTTATTTTTGTAAATCAGAATTTTTTTTTTTCTCCACTGCTTTTTTGAGATGTTTCCTCCAATTAAACTAGAGCACTGTATATTACAAACTTTTCAATTTTAGCTTATGTCCGTATGTTACTATATATGTTGATAATATCTATCGATTGAGCATAAGAAGATTCCTTTTAGTCCGTTTTAAGGAGAATTTACAAATTAAATAATTCAAAATAAAATAAACAAAAATTAACTTGTTTCGAAAATAGGCTTCAGATACGTATCAGGAGTGGAAATTCCTTACTCAGCTATCATTATTAAGGTAATAATGAGATGTTTATGAGGTAAAAGGTTTACCTAAGTCTTATTTTCTCCGTGAAAGTAGTGGAATTGGTCTCTATTATATACGATATAAAGTTTTATATATGATATAAAAATAAGAGACTTGTGAGATGCTCCCATTAGTCGTACATTAGATATAATCTAATAATGGACACAGTGAGACTATCTGTGTGACAGTTAGTATAACTGTTTGACAGTTAATCTGTCTATAGTATATAATATTCATCTTTCGTAAATGATGATTCCTTTGTTGAAAGAGAAATTGATTACAATGTCTAGTCAATCTTATGCATCATAGGATTATGGCATAATGAATACTATATTAAGTGCGATTAGAAATATCAATTTAATTGTAATTGTTATGAGTTAGTTTGATACCCTCTAGACCATAAGATGTGTCTTGAAACATATTCTTTATTATGTTTGAGATATTAAGAACAAGTTTCTTATTAATGGAGAATAAAATCCGCAACCATTAGGGTCAGATTAGTTTTGAGTCTAATTATGACGTTATATTGTTTACTTCATAAAAAGTCAAAAAAGATGTGGTGGGAGTGTCACGGATGATTCTACTGAGAGAGTGGAATTACTTGAAATTTATGAAGTATTGACTTATGAAGTTGCATAATGACCTTATAGATTGGAAGTTTGAAATTAGTGTTGTGTTTGCGATTGTCTGCATAGTATTTTGGATTTGATTCGTAAATACTTGGACAACTTAGTAGTTGAAGCACAATGTTTATAAGGCTTCTGAGTCAGATTGATGTAGAACTTAGTTTCTACAAAATATGAATGATGCTGGCTAAGGGACACAGTTGTTGAGTTTCAATCAAGTCCCAAGGATCATAAATCATGCATAAACGAGTTGAATACATATCAAAGGAGGTGCAGAATAACTCACATTGATCGGTAGAGATGCAACGAAGATGGAGTGCGAACTGCTCTCCCTTGCTCGGCAGTGAGCTGCGCGTGTGGTGGTCGACATGGGGCTGCACGGTGGTGACTGGTTCGGTCATGGGAGACACCATTGAAGCTCCAAGCTTCAAGCTTCCAAGCTCACGAACTCACTTCCCTATCACATTTGTATCACTCATGGTGTGCTAGCACTAAGTGTTCTTCCTTGCTTCGCTTTTATTCGGTCAAACCAGAAATTTTGAGAAGATGAAACGGTTCCAAACCGTGAAGGAGAAGAAGAAGAAAAGAGAGGGAAAAAGGTTTTCACAAGAAACCGTAAAAAAGAGAGAGAGAGAATGAATTAGAAAAAGAAAAATGTAAAGGTTTATTTATATTTTCCAAAAATTAAATAAGTCATTTACCATTTTCAATTTCAAAAAGCAAAGCATTTAATGCTTCCTTTCATCTCACATCAACTCACATCAATCACTCAAATGTCACATCACTCAAAGTGACATGTGATTTGACGCTTGATGTGACTTGCGATTTTGACGCTTGATTTGACTTGCGTGCCGCACTCGAATTCGAAATGTGAATGCGCTCGCACACAATCCCGGGCTTGGGTTCGCTAATTCCAAATTAACGAATTTTCCGTTGCGTCGTAATTAAATGATTACGCCTAGCGAATTCACTATTCACGTCGCTAACGAATTAATTCTAAATTAATTCGTTCGCTCGAATTAAAATCTAATTTCAATTCCGCGTCGAAATCTAATTTTGTTATAATATATCGAATATATTAATTTATCGATTAATTCCAAATTAATCGTTCTCTCTCTTTAATGATATTTTATCCGAGATAAAATATCTCCGTAATTAATCCCAGATTAATTTTCTCCCTCATCGAATTAATCCCAGATTAATTAAAGTGCGAGTCATACGTCATTGGTGAATCTTCAGGAACCGACCCATGAGATCTCCGGATATGTTGGCAGTAAATACGGTCGTCGGACTTGTTGGACATTATGACCCATAGCGTCACTATTTGCACAGATCATTGTGTTGTTGTAGCAAATTAACTATGTGACAAAGAAATTGCACTCTCATCATTTGTGATCAGATCACCATAGATATATAAATGAAGAGAGGTCCCTATGATTAGTACCTGGACTGAGAATGATATGAGACAGTATCAGTCCCCGAAGGTTTAATCATTAGATATCCCTAGCCGTAGTATTATCGAGACTGGACATCGATAATGCGGAATAGGCTAGTATTGCACTTGTGCGCGTTTGTGAGGGCACAACGGCATAGTTCTCATATATATAAGTATTGGATACTTATGCAAGTGCGATAGGAGGTCATGTTTCACCGACGGTACAGGAAACAGCTTCGCTCTGGATAGACCCCTCGGAATCCCATTGGTATTATGACTATGTGTCTATGGGAGGCCGAAATCAAGGTAGGTGTGTATGGTCTTAACCTGAGACTTACATCGCTAATACTTACGATAATCGATAAACTTTGGTCTTGGTGGTAGGGGACTTTAAACGGGTTCTGAGTACACCACTTCTGGGTTTATCAGAGAGTTGTAGAGTATTGGGTGTGATGTCAAGACGGAAGTATCACTTCAGTCATATTGGAGATGATGTCACGCAGGATACGGTATTAGTGCTCTTAAGTGCTGCGCGGCCATCGGGATATTATGACAAGGTCATGTATATCTGATTATAGAGACTAGTTACCAGACATCCGACATGTGCTTCGTACGGGGCAAACACATATCCAGCCCCAGGCCTAGCACGTGACTATCCGATACTGGGCCGATATGTACCATACAATTGTATACTACGCTTGATACAGATCTAGATGTTCTTTGATGAATATGTCCGGAGAACTTGGGAAGACTTGGTGCTTTGCTAGGAGTCGACCTTGTCTCGTAAATCGGTAGAACGTAGTACTTGGTACGTACGTGATTCGGTTACTCCGACGACCGTATTTACTGCCAGATTATCCGGGGATCTCATGGGTCGCTTCCCGATAATCCACCGATGACGCACAACTCGCACTCTTGAATAATCTGGGATTATAATAGAAGAGAGAGAAAATTAATCTAGGATTAATAACGGAGATATTTTATCCGGGATAAAATGTCGTCTAAAGAGAGAGAACGATTAATTTGGAATTAATCGATGAATTAATATATTCGATATATTAAATGAAATTAGATTTCGACGCGGAATTAAAATTAGATTTTAATTCGGGCAAACGAGTTAATTTAGAATTAATTCGTTAGCGACGTATATAATAATTTCGCCAAGCGCAATTATTTATTTAAATTCGATTGAATTAACGTCGCGACGTAAGCTCGGTATTTCGGAAATATCGAACCCGAACGCGTGAGTGCACGTGGGCCCACTTTCATTTGGAAACGTGTGGGGCCCACATGACACATGTCATTCTAATGCTTTGCATGTAGATAGTGTACAATGCACTCAATGTCATTGCATGGAAATTGAGTGTTTGACACTCTAAGCCATTGCATGTATTGTGTCATAATTTTATTATTTATTTAATAAACATTATGGCATAAATATAAATTGATTTTTGGTAAATCATTTTAACAAAAAAAAATACACAATTTCATCTCTCTCAAATTCTCTCCTCTCCTCACGCCAAAAACAAAAGTTTGCTCTCTGGTTTTGAACCAGTTCAGGCGTGACTTTAGGGAAGCAAGGGTTGGGTTTTCATGGTGAAACCGCAAGTGCTAGCACACTACGAGTCTTGCGAAGGTGGTAGGGAGGTTCCCCCATGAGACGGGATCCATCCGACGTAGCTAGGAGCTCCGTTTCTTCACTCAATTTTCTGTTTTGCAGGGACAGTGGACTGTTGCAGTTTGGGGTGAAGGGCAGTGCGTTTTTGGCCTCCATTCGTCTCCAAATCGACTCTACCGATCAATGTGAGTATTCCGCTACCTCCGTTGATGTGTTCACACATAATTTCATGTCTTGTTTGATCTTGGGACCTTATAGAAAACCAACAATGGCATCAAGAGCTTATGTTGCAAGCATGAAATTTGTAGGGCTTAAAATTTGGGTAATCTTGTTTTGAGCATGATTTGAATGAATTGAATGTTTGAGTATGCTTATAACATGTTTAAATTCATTTTGGTTGGACTAATTTGATGAAAAATGATTTGGAATTATTTTCCCCAAACTTATTTCCTTGGCCGAATGTTTAATGGATTTTGAATCCTTGGAATTTTTGATTTTGATTCATTGGATGAGTTAAAATCATGTAGGATGATGTTAATTTGAGGTTAATTGGATTGTACTTTGAATTGAACATAAACCCTAAATTCTATATGTTGGCCGAATGTGATATCCCCTTGAATGTCTTGGTATGTTTTGATTTTATGAACATTGGATGTGTATGAAATCATTCGGGAAGTTAATACGTTGTCGATTGTGTAATTAATCGGATTGAATTCAAATCGGACAAAATAACCTTCCTTGGCCGAGACTTAGAAGCATGTAAATGGGTTTGATTTTTCATTATGTGTGTTTGACATGTAATAATGAATTAAGCATGATTAATTGGACTAATTTGGTGCTTCGGAATATCAATTTAGGTTATTAATCATGTAATGCACTTTAGGTAATTAAATTGCGTAATTGGATTAGTGTAATTTAATTATTTAGGCTTAAATTGGATTTGGGCTT
>SKCR01026022.1:0-19253 GCA_019454045.1 Zanthoxylum bungeanum | reverse complement strand
TTTTTGGTATATGATTTATTAGGTCTTTGAAACCAAATACAACACATCACGCTCCCTCTCTCTTCTCCCTCAATATTTGACCAAGGGCCATCTTCTACTTTTTTTTGTTTTCTTAAAAACCGAGAGCTAGAAGAAGAAATAAGGAAGATTGTGGAAAATATTTCCAATGCTAGCACACGAAGAGTCATCCAAAGGTGATAGGGAAACAAACCTTGAGCATGGAATCACCATTTGCAAAGCTTGGAGCTTGGAGGACACAAATGGAGATGACCGAAAATCAAAGGAGCACAAAGAGGAGCCAAAATGTTTTGTGTTCGACGCATCGCAAATCCGATCATTGTAAGTATGATTCCACCATACTTTTTTATTGTATTCATATATTTTCATTGCTTGAATGATATTGGGACTATAGTAGAAACCCAACAATAACAAACACCTATTATTTTAGGTATTGTCTTTTTAGAATATGTGCTTCTACCTAAACCAGACAGATGTGAAATAAAAGGGTCAAACGACTCACTGCCAATCGGACCCGTGCTTCAATAATCCAACGAATGTCAGTAGGAATACCTTTAATCATCAGTAATCTCATCTGTTCCAAGCAAGCTTTGTAGACTTTCATCAGATATTTTTAAGGGAGAGAATGAAATTGCTTGTGAAGATTTACGAGAGCATCTTCAATCTTGAAATGACTTAACCTGCAAAAACTAAACACATAAAAATATCATGAAATTCACATGTTATATACACAATTTCTAAAAGAAAGACAACTGCTTCTCCAGAAAAACAAATTGGACAAGCAGTTTGCTCGATTCCTGGAGATTTTTAAAGAGCTGCATATCAAAATTCCATTTGAAGAAGCGTTGGAACAATGCCTAGCTATGTCAAATTCATGAAAGACATTCTTTCACGAAAGCAAAGATTGGGAGATTACGAGACAGGTATAAGGCTCTACCGAGATTGAGTTAGGAAGCTTATAGGGTTGTCACAATCGACTTACAAAGACAATATGTTAAAAAGGTATAGTTTTACCAACTGTAAGGCAGCAAATGTACCTTTCCGATACGGCATACATCTTTCAAAGAAAATGGCACCTCAAACTGAGGAAAAGATAGTTAGGATGTCTAACTTGCCATATGCTTCTTGTACTCGAAGCATAATGTATGTTATGTTATGTACTAGACCTGACATCAGTTTCGGCGTCAGTATGACCAGCCGATATCAATCTGATCCAGGTAATGATCATTGGACAGTCGTGAAACATATCCTAAAATATCTTAAAGGCACCAAGGATAAGTTTCTGATATATTGAGAAAATGAGCTATAAGTTAAGGGTTATACAGACTGCGACTTCCAGGGAGATCCAGATGATAGAAAATCTACATCATGATACATATTTACTCTTAACGGTGGTGCTGTAAGTTGGCGTTGTTCAAAGCAAGGCTCAACAGCTGATTCCACCACTGAGGTGGAATTTATAGCGGCTTCAGAAGCTGCTAAAGAAGCTGTTTGGATTAGAAGTTTTATCACAGAACTTGGCGCTATGCCTAGTATTACGAATTCGATCCCATTATACTGTGATAATAAGGGAGCCATCACGCAGACTAAGGAGCCGAGGGTGTATTCCAAGTCTAAACACGTGGAAAGAAAATATCGCGTAATTAGAGAGATAATTGAACGAAAAGATATAGTGGTCTTGAAGATTCAAGGACAAGACAACATAACAGACCCGCTTAAAAAGGCCTTACCTCCTAAGTTATTCAATAAACATGTGGAGGAGATGGGACTACGGTACCATCCAGATTGGCACTAAGTTAGTGGGAGTTTGATGGAGTTGGTGTTGGACAATTATGACCCATATCATCACTATTTGTACAGATCATGGTGTTGTTGTAGAAATTAACTATGTGACAAAGGAAATTGCTCTTTTATCATTTGTAATTAGATTACCAAGATATATAAATGATGAAAGGTCCATATGATTAGTTCTGGATTGAGATGATATGAGACAGTATCAATCCACGAAGGTTTAATCATTAAATATCTATAGTCGTAGTATTATCGAGATTGGACATTGATAATACGAAATAGACTAGTATTACACTTGTGCGCGTTGTGGGAGCATAACGACATAGTTCTCATATATTTGGGTATAGGATACTTATACAAGTGTAATAGGAGGATGTGTTTATCGATGGTATGGAAACAACTTTTCTCTGGATAGACCCCTCGGAATTCCATTGGTAGTATGACTACGTGTCTATGGAAGTCCGAATCAGTGTAGGTGTATTTGGTCTTAACCTGAGACTTGCACCGCTAATACTTGCGACAATCAATATACTTTGGTTTTGGTCATCCAGGGCTTTAACAGGTTCTGTGTACGCCTCTTCTGGGAATATTGAGAATCGTAGTGTATTGGATGTGATGTCAAGATGGAAGTATCACTCTAGTCATAGTGGAGATTATGATCACGTAGGATGCAGAACTGGTGTTCTTATGTACTGCAGTCATCAGGATAATATGACTAGGTCATGATTATCCGATTATAGAGGCTAGTTACCAGAGATCCGATATATGCTTCGTACGGGGCAGACACAATTCCAGCCCCAGGCCTTGCATGTGACATCCGATACTGGATCGTAATATGCAATACTATATATACTACGCCTGATAAAGATCACATATTCCTTTAATAATATTTCTGGAGAATTGGGTAGGCACGGTGCTTTGGTAGAAGCCAACCATGTCTTGTAAATTGGTAAAAACGTAGTACTAGGTACGTACGTGTTCGGATAGTCCGACGATTGGATTTACTGCCAATATATCCGGGGATCTCATAGAGAGAGAAAATTAATCTAGGATTAATTGCGAGATATTTTATCTGGGATAAAATATTATTTAAAGAGAGAGAGAACGATTAATTTCGAATCAATCGATAAAATAATATATTCGATATATTATGCGAAATTAGATTTCGACGCGGAATTAAAATTAGATTTTAATTCGGGCGCACGAGTTAATTTAGAATTAATTCGCTAGTGACGTGAATAGTAATTTTGCTAGGCATAGTTATTTAATTAAATTTTATTTAATTACGTCGCAACGAAAATTCATTAATTCGGAATTAGCAAACCGGAGCCTAATAGTATTTGCGGGCCCACTCGTATTTCGAATTCAAGTGTGGCCCATAAGTCACATCACACGTCACATCACTTGTCACTTTAGTGATGGATGTCTTGTCACTTTGAGTGATGTGATGTCAGTCACTATTCATGAGTGATGTGAGTTGTTGGAAGACTTTAAAAGTCTTGTACCTTTTTTGAAAAATGGGAATTGTTTTAGGTATTTGATTTTTGAAATTAAAAACCATATACATAAAAAAAATCTTCTCTCTCTCTCCACACAACACACACGGTTTTGGAACCCTTTTTCCCTCCTCTCCCTCTCGGATTTTGAAGCCAATTTTCTTCTCATTTTCTTGCTTGGCCGAGACATAGAAGAAGAAATAAGGAAGAGTTGTGGAAAATCTTTTCAATTCTAGCACATAAAGAGTCATCAAAGGTGATAGGGAAACAAACCATTGAGCATGGAATCACCATTTGCAAAGCTTGGAGCTTGGAGCACACATGGAGGGCTTGACCGAATACCATGGAGCACAAAAGGGACCTTGGCCGAAAAGATTGAAGATTTTTGTGTTCAACGCATCGCAAATCCGTTCATTGTAAGTATGATTCCGCCAAACTTCTTTATTGTATTCACATACTTTCATTGCTTGAATGATCTTGGGACTATAGTAGAAACCCAACAATGGTATCAAGAGCCTTGTTTAAGCATGAAATTGGAATTAGGGTAAAATTGGGTAAATTTGATTTGAGCATGTTTTGATGAAATTGATTGTTGGAATATGTTGAATGATGATAACATAGTGTTATGCATGATAAATTTGATGAAATTTGAATTGGATGAATTTTCCCCAGAATAGTAGGCTTGGCCGAATGTGGAAGTGCCCTAATGTCATGGTATTTTTTGTTTTTTGAATCATTGGATGAGTTTGAAAGACTTGGGAAATGTTAATTTGAGATTTAATTGGATTGAATTTGGAATTGGACATTAAATCCCCTAATTGCCTTGACTTTGAAGTATGGAAAATGATTGATTTTTGATTCAATGATGTTGGACATGTGTTGATGATGATAAGCATGATTAATTATGTAAATTGATATTTTGGAAATGTTAATTTGGTTAATTAATCAAAGCAATACACTTTGATTAATTTAATTGTGAAATTTGGAATTTTATAATTTAATTAATTGGGCCAAATTTGGAATTGGGCTTGTAAAGTTGTATTTGGGCTTAATTGGCTTGGTTGGGCCAAGTTTGGTTTAGGCTAATTGGTTGGATCCAATTGGGCCCAAAACCATATCCATAAAGTCCAAATATAATTAAATGGGCCTTTAATATTTTAATTGGGCCTAATGGACCTAAATTGGTTTCTTGGCAAATAAGGGTGATTCCTTAATTGGGCTTTGATATTTGGGTTTGACCAATATTGACCAAAGTCCATGCCTTATGAAATTAATTGAAAGACCATTAGAGTTTAATTAAATTGACATTGGATGTTAATTGGGCTTTGAGACCCGTAATGATTAGATTTGGAATCTAAGTCGTAAAGGTTCGTTAATAAAGTGTATTATTTAATTTATAATTAAATATAGAATTAGTATTAAATACAAATTAAATTGGATTTAATATTGTATTTTAATATAATTCAAGAATTCGTACTTTGAGTACTTATTCTTAAAACGAGTTGGACTCACGCAAAATCAAATCGTTGTTTGAACATTGGATGGTCATTAATTTTCAGATTAATTAATTGGATTAGATTGATTGATAACATGCTTGTATGAATACATGGATGCGATGTATGAATAATGTATATCGGATGGAAATTAGATGGGTGAGGGAAATTTTGGAAATTGTTGTAATAAATTTAGAATTTATTAAATTGGACCTGCGTGTCCAGCATATTACCTCTTGACTCTTTGTATTTCTCTTCTCACCTATTCCCCTCAATGTAAATGAGGTTTCTTTGGAAGTGTTATGTTATCGGGTAGAAGTTATATTTGTGCTAGCGGGAGAGAGGAAATTGAGAGATTTGTTCTAGGAACAATGTTTTAAATATCCATCTGCATATCATTATTATATTTATTTACGTGCCTTATTATGCTTTTAAAATGCATGCTTAAGGGTGTAAGATGATGAGACCTTAACAAAGATAATTAATCGGTTGCCGATTACTCAAAAAAAAACCCTCAACACATATTAAGCGTTTTTCCTTCCATTGAATGATTCTCTCTCAAGGTCCAAGATTGGCACTGGTTTGTTGGCCAAAGTCAAGGCCTTTGTCCATCGCGGATGTGTTTGAATCATGAAGGCTTTATTCCATATCGGTGTCTTGTCCAAGTTGTGATTTGTTGGCCAAAGTCAAGATCACTTCTTGTTCATCGACATCGATTACGAAGCTTTCCAAGGTCAATGGGTTCCGCTTAACTGGGATCATTAAGTTTGTTGTGCCAAGGCCAAGGCTTAGTTGATCCAGAGGAAAAAGGTTAGGGAAAATACTACATATATTGGCATATATAAGATATATGTTTCGGATTTGGATGTCCACCTACTGGATCTAGGAATTGGATGAGATCCAATTGATCTTAGAGATCTACCTAGTTAATTATCATACAATTTGTTGGCCAAAGTCAAGGTTGTGTGTTATTTAACGGGATCCTAGCCCACTAGGAAATAAGGTTTCCCGAGTACTCAACAGAGGGTTAGAGGCTCGCCGAAAAATAATGGGAGGCAAGTATTAAATTTGCAATATTCGTTTAGTTACATACCAATACGCGCTCATTTAAAATTTTTCGTCATATAATAATATATTAGTTGGACTAATATATAATCGTTGTTTTAAATTTGAACAGTTGGACTGTATTCAAACTACTTCAATTTATAGTTGATTTTATAATTGGATTATAGTAATCAATATAATTGAATTTAACCAATTATATAATAGTTGATTATATAGTTAGACTATAGTAATCATTATAACATATAGTACCTAAAATCTTTGATTGGATAGTTGGACTATAGCAATCAAGATAATTGAAAAAATAGTGTTTAAAACATAATCCTGGGTGAAAATGTTTTTAAACGGCTTTAATTTTCAAATTGGGAATAAAACCTCATGATAGTCCTGGAAACTGAGAAGTTAGTCTATTTGATAGAATAACCTCTTGGGCCTAAGCCCGGAGTTAAGCAAATAGTAGAACATGATATTTGGAATATTCATGTGATCATAACTTTAGTGCTTAATCCATTATGCTTACCACAATGAATCTTTAATTCCATCGTCAAAGTTAAGGATTTGATCCTTGTAGCATGATGATGAAATTAAAGATCTTCATAGATCTATTGTTAGATCTTAGAAGTACCAATTGCAAAAGAAGCTCTTTAGCTCGCGTATGTCAGAGGGTACATCTGTCGAGCACTAGGTGTCACAGATGATTGCTGACATCGATCAGCTAGGTTTGCTGGGCATTACCTACGTGGCCGAGACTACCAAAGATTTGATCTTATAGTCTCTACCCGAAAGCTGGGGCAGGTTCATTTTGAACCAAGAGTAAATTCTTGGAGAATTGATGGCTATGCTCTAGGAGACAGAGACAGAGCTTCTAAAAGAGGGCAAATGCAAAATCATCACAGTCTTCTAGGAAGACAAAGGATATATCCCAGGATGTCTACCTAAACTGTGGCAAACGGGGTCACTGGAAGCGTGACTGCCGTATGGACAAGGCAGACATGAAGGAACTGAAGACGGGGTAAGGCTTCGGCTTCAAATATGTTTGTTATAAACATGTTCGCTATTAGTTTCAAAATTGGATTTTGATACTAAATGTGGTACATATATTTATATTGGTGTGCAGAATCTGCTGATTAGCAGGATACTAACATCAGTTGAGATTCACCTACGAGTCAGAAATGGGACGAAAGTCGCTGTTTTAACTGTAGATACATAAGTTTAGGAACTACCCTTGGGTATGTACTTAAGTTAGGAAACTGTTAAATGTAACTAGTTTGACTAGAAACATTATCTCTATATCAGGGTTTAACCTGTTGCGGGTATACCTTTATATTCTAGAACACTAACGTATTTTATTATATTAAGATGATATTGAGATAAAAACATTGGATGTGAATAACAGTATTTATATTTTGAATATAAATAAATCTCAAACATATAACATGACAAACAAATAGCTCAAACTGAATTAATCAGTTGAGACTTATTTGTGGCATTGTTGTCTGGGACACATTAAACAAGACTCGTATATCCACACTTTCAAAGAGTGGGTACTAGGACAAATTTGATTCTAATCAAATAAAGTCTATGAATATAGTTTATTGAGCAAAGTGCCTAAAACACCTTTTACTTGGTAAAACTGCAATTACCACCAATTTGTTAGCCCTCTTTCATAGTGATGTAAGTGGGCCCATGTCTAGCTAGGCTAGAGGTGGATATGAACACTTCGTAACCTTTACCGATGTGGCATCGTGTTATGGTTATGTGTTTCTTTTGAAACATAAATCGGAAACGTTTAGAGTTTCGACACGAAGTAGACAAATAGATCGGCTAAAGTATTAAACCATCACGTTTAGACTATGATGAAAATATTTAAGCAATAAGTTTCTCAATTACTTGAAAGCATATAGTATTCTTTCACAGATGACTCCTCCCGGAACACCTCATTGAGCGGTGTGTCCGAACGGAGAAACCAAATTTTGTTGGACATGATAAGGTTAATCATGAGTCGCTCTGAGCTACCATTTTCTTTCAAGAGATACGCATTATATAGTGCAAAACTTATTTTGAATAAGGTTCCATAAAAATCTGTTTGACAGACTTCATATTAGATATGAACAGGAAAGAAACCAGGTTTTATCATTCCTGAAAATTTTGGAATGCTAGGCATATGTTTGGATGATACTAACCTAAAACCCAAATCGGATAAGTGCCTAATTTGTGGGTTATCCTAGGGAAACCTAAGAATAGTACATATACAACTCACCAGAGAACAATGTAATTGTTGCTCGCCATACAGTTTTCCTAAGAGGAATACCTATATGCAGTGGTAATTGGGAGGAATGTAAAACTCGATGAAAATCAGAGTAATTCTATTCGAGGCACCGATTTCTAATGGAACACAAGCAGTTCATCAAGGATGAAACTGTACCACAATCTTCAAATACACAAGAACCGTACAAGTCGGAGAGATTCGGAAAACAACCTGGGAGGTATGGGTTTCTGATCTCACCTCGTAAAGATGTCAATCCTTTTGAGGAATACGAACTGACTACGTATGAGGAAGTGATATAAGGTATTGACTCCCTATTATGGCAAAGTGCCATGATGTCCGAAATGGATTTCATGTATACCAACCAAGTTTAAACACTGGTTGTTGTACCGAAAGGCATTGTGCCTATTGGTATTATATGAGTCTTCAAGGAAGACATACATAGATGGCAATATACCAACGTACTAAGCTAGGCTTGTAGCGAAAAGGTATCGTTATCAACATTTTGTCGATTACAACGAAACCTTTTACTTGTTGCCATGGTTCAATCCATTTGGATAATGCTTGCTGATGCTGCATGTTTCATTTATGAAATATGGCAGCTGAACGTCAAAATCGCTTTCCTTAAACGGGAACCTTTTGGAGGATGTTTACAACATCATGACGATTTTGTCGTACCATAACAAGCAAACAAGGTTTGCAAGTTAATCGATCCATGTTTGGATTGAAGCAAGCATTGCGTTCTTGAAACTATCGTTTTGATGTAATCATAATGGTATATGATTTAATTCAAAATGAAAATGATTCTTGTGTATATAAGGAGGTTAGTGGGAGCGCACTGACAATGATTGTCCTAAATAATGATGATATATCATTTCTCGGAAATGATATTCAATAAAACAATCGGTGAAAGCTTGGCTTTCATGAAAATTCTCCGTAGAATTCTTGGGAGAGACAACCTTTATTCTAGGAATAAAGATCTACTGGGATAGATCTAAATGTTTTTGGCACTCTCCGAGAATTGGTACATTGAAATAAATGTACGCGACATGGTGTCTCATATGCTTTGAGCATATGGAGTCACAATCGGGCCAATCCAAGTGATAGTCATTGGATTGATGTTAAGAACATCCTTCAGTATCTTAGATGATCTAAGGATACCTTCTTAAACTATGGAGAAGGAGAACTTGAAGTGACTTGGTTCACTGCTGCAAGTTTCCAACCGATAAAAATAACTATAAGTCGTAACAAGGTACTATATAGTTTGAATAACGAAACAGTGAGTTGGAAATCTTCCAAGCAAGATATTATTGCCGAAAAAACAACAATAGCGGAATATTGCTGCAGTTGAGGCAACAATAGAAGCCTTTTGGATCAATAACAATCCTATAGTAGAAACCCAACAGTTGGTGCTTGGAGTGCCAATCCGAATTGTATATTTTATTATTTATTAATAAAATAACTACATTTTTCATTTCATACCCTATTAACGGTATTGTCATTACACGTATTAAATTGATGTATCGATATGATAAGAATGACATCGACCTTAGAATAGTCTTGACACTAGGTGTAAACTATTCTTAAAGTAAATATTCATAGTCGTTGGTTTTGGAATACGGTCGACTTCCTATAACCTATAAGACTAGCACATGTCGTATATTGGAATTGGAGTTCCAATGGTTTAACGCGATGTACCATGAGATTTGGAAACTTGTATAGATATGTGGGTATTCGTTGGAGTGAATACTGAATGACTCTCAGGTGATTCATAATAGTTGGAAGTACACACCACCGTCAATAGGAATCTCCTCGAGTCGAATAGCATATGTAATACTTTGACTATAGGATATCATTTATTTTGTGTGAGATCCTCTACACTTAGATGCCATGTATGTTAGAAACATTTCATGGTCTGGCATCTAGATGTTCGTTGGGTATGAACCGATGCACTCAGTAATCAAGTGCGAAGCAAGATAGGATCTGTCGGCCTATATGTGTACCATAAGGGGTTTAGGTATCCATGTTAGTAAAGTCACGATTCTTAAATATTTGGCCAAAGTGGATCACCTAGGGTGGATCGCATCAGTTATAAAGAATCATGGACATGTCGACATGAAATGTGTGTCTTGGAAACTTGACGGTATATTCTATGTTTCCTAAGCACAACTCGGATAGCCTACGACGGAGGTGTTGGATAATATGACCCATAGTGTCACTATTTGTACAGATCATGGTGTTGTTGTACAAATTAACTATGTGACAAAGGAGATTGTACTCTCATCATTTGTGATTAGATCACATTAGATGTATAAATGAAGAGAGGTACATATGATTAGTTCCTGGATTGAGAATGATATGAGACAGTATCAGTCCACGAAGGATTAATCATTAAATATCCCTAGTCGTAGTATTATCGAGACAGGACATCGATAATGCGGAATAGGCTAGTATTGCACTTGTGTGCGTTGTGAGGGCACAACGACATAGTTCTCATATATATAAGTATTGGATACTTATGCAAGTGCGATAGGAGGTCGTGTTTCACCGATGGTACGGGAAACAGCTTCGCTCTGGATAGACCCCTCGGAATCCCATTGGTATTATGACTATGTGTCTATGGGAGGCCGAAATCAAGGTAGGTGTGTATAGTCTTAACCTGAGACTTGCATCGCTAATACTTGCGATAATCGGTAGACTTTGGTCTTGGTGGTACATGGCTTTAACCGGTTCTGCGTACACCACTTCTGGGTTTATCAAAGAGTCGTAGTGTATTGGGTGTGATGTCAGACGGAAGTATCACTTCAGTCATAGTGGAGATGATGTCACGCAGGATACAGTATTAGTGCTCTTAAGTGCTGGCCGGCCATCGGGATATTATGACAAGGTCATGTATATCCGATTATAAAGACTAGTTACCGGACATCCGACATGTGCTTCGGACGGGGCAGACACTTATCCAGCCCCAGCCCTAGCACGTGACTATCCGATACTGGGCTGATATACACAATACTACGGTATACTACGCTTGATACAGATCTATATATTCCTGTAAGAATATTTCTGGAGAATTGGGTAGGCATGGCGCTTTGCTAGAAGCCAACCTTGTCTTGTAAATCGGTATAAACGTAGTACGAGGTACTTACGTGTTCGGATAGTCCGACGACCGTATTTACTGCCAACATATCCGGAGATCTCATGGGTCGCTTCCTGAAGATTCACCGATGACGTATAACTCGCACTTAATTAATCTGGGATTAATTAGAAGAGAGAGAAAATTAATCTGGGATTAATCACAGAGATATTTTATCTGGGATAAAATATTAATTAAAGAGAGAGAACGATTAATTTGGAATTAATCGATAAAATAATATATTTGATATATTATTAGAAATTGGATTTCGACGCGGAATTGAAATTAGATTTTAATTCGGGCGAACGAATTAATTTAGAATTAATTCGTTAGCGACGTGAATAGTGAATTCGCTAGGCGTAATCATTTAATTACGACGCGACGGAAAATTCGTTAATTTGGAATTAGCGAATCCGAGCCCGAGAGTGATTGCGAGCGCATTCGTATTTCGAATTCGAGCGCGGCACGCAAGTCACATCAAGCGTCAAATCGCTAGTCGCATCAATTGTCAAATCACATGTCACTTTGAGTGATGTGACATGACATGTTGTCACTTTATAAAGTGACTGATGTGAAAAGTAAAAGTGATGGGTAAAAGGTGAAAAGCATTGATTAATTTTTTGCTTTTTGACTTTTTGAAATATAGAAAATGTTTGATATATATATATTTATTTATTTTTAGAAAATAAATAAAAAGATATATGTATTACTTTTCTCTTCCCTCTTTTACACTTTTACGTTTTCTCTCTCCTGGAAGCAAGGTTCACATTTTTTTTTGGAACCATTTTTTCCCTCCATTTCTCTTCTTCTCCTTCTCGGCTTTGAGCCATTTTTCTCTCCTCAAATCTTGGTTGGACCGAATTTGTGGATGAAGGAGAGTGCTAGCACACACATGAGTTGATACATAGGTGATAGGGAAACGAATTTATGAGCTTGGAATCGTTTTGGAAGCTTGAAGCTTGGAGCTCCAATGGTGTTCATCCATGGCCGAATTTTTGAGATTCAAAGAGGAGCAAAAACGTGCAGCCACTGCCTTGGGAGCTCATTGCCGTGACTTTGAGGGAGTCTTGAAGGCTTTTGTTCTTCGCATCTCAAACCCATCAATGTGAGTAATGTTTCTGCCCTTACTCCTTTGTGTATTCATGCGTTTTTCTTGCTTGATTTCATGATTTTGGGACCTATATTAGAACTCAACAATGGTATCTTGAGCTATTATCAAGCATGAAAAAGTTAGGGTTAAAATTGGGTAAACTCGATTTAGGCATGATTTGGTGAATTGTTGGATGAAGTATGCTTGAATGAGGTTGAATTGAAGTTGTGTATGATCAATTTCATGAAATTGGATTGGATTCAATTTTCCCTAAATTTTGGGCATGAAAAATTGGGTAAAATCAATTGAAGCATGATTTGATTAAATTGATTGATTAAGTATGCTTAAATATTGATGAATTAATGATTGATTGGATCAATTTGAAGAAATTATGTTTGGAACAAATTTCCCCAATTTTTTATATTGGCATAAAGTGACAAATTTGGGTAAACTTGATTTTGAGCATATTTTGTGAAATTGGATGAATGAGAATGCTTAAAGTATGTTTAATTTAAGATTGATTGGATCAATTTGAAGAAATTGTGTTTGGAACAAATTTCCCCAATTTTTTATGTTGGCATAAAGTGACAATTTGGGTAAACTTGATTTTGAGCATGTTGATGAAATTGGATGATTTAGAATGCTTAAAGTATGTTTAATTGAGGATTGATTGGATCAATTTGTTGAAAATGAGTTTGGAACAATTTTCCCCAAATTGCTTATGTTGGCCGAAAATTAAGACCCTAATTTCTTGGTGAATTTTTGTTTGTTTGATCATTGGATGACTTGAAACAAGTGGGTAATGTTGAATTGAAATTTGATTGGATTGAATTTTGATTTGGAACAATTTTCCCAAATTAAAGTAGGCTTGGCCGAATTCAATTGGATATGAAATTCATTGTGTTTTTTTGTATTTTGATTCATTAGATGAATTAATTGATTTGGAAATGATGATTGTGGATTCAATTGGATTGAAACCGAATCGGATTGAAAAAAACCCCTAATTGCCGAGAATAAAGTAGCATGTAATGGGTTTGATTTTAATAAATTGTGTTGGACACTATTTATGTTAAAGTGCATGATTAAGTATGTTAATTGATGTTTTAGAAATATTAATTGGATAATTAATTGTGTATTACACTTAGGTTAATTAATTATGGAATTTAGAATTTTATAAGTTAATTAATTTGGGCTTATTTTGGAAATTGGGCCTTAAAGGTTGTAATTGGGCTTTTGGGCTTGGTTGTACAAGTTAGGTTTAGGCCAATTTGGTTGGATCCAATTGGGCCTAAAACCGTATCCATAAAGTCCAATTATGACTTAATGGACTTTAATTATTTAATTGGGCTAATGGGCCAAAATTAATTTAAAGGCTTATGGGGTAACTCCCGGATTGGATTTTGGTTATCGGTTTGACCCGAGTTGACCAAAAGTCCACGCCTTATAGAAATTAATTAAAAGCCCATTGGACTTTAATTAAATAAACATTAGATGTTAATCGGGCTTTGAGACCCGTTGCGATTAAATTGGAATTTAAGTCGTAAAGGTTCGTTAATAAAAGTGTAATATTAATTTGGAATTAAATACTGAATTAGAATTAAATGCGTATTAAATTGGATTTAATTATGTAGTTTAATTTAATTCAAGAATTCGTACTTTGAGTACTTATTCGCAAAACGAGTTTGACTCGAGCAAAAATCAAATCGTTGTTTGAACATTGGATGATCACTAATTATCAGATTAATTAATTGGATTAGATTGATTGATAACATGCTTGTATGAATACATGGTTGCGATGCATGAATAATGTATATCGGATGGATATATTAGCGGGTGGGGCGATTTTGGAAATTGTAATAAATTTGATTTATTAATTGGACCTGCGTGTCCAGCCTTATCACCTCTATACTCTTTGTATTCTCTTCTCACCTATTCCCCTCAATGTAAATGAGGTTTCTTTAGAAGTGTAGTGTAACGGGTTGAAGTAAATACATGTGCTAGCTTTGGAGAGAGAAAATGAGAGATTTGATCTAGGATCAATGTAAAGTATCCATCCGCATATCATTATTATTTTATTTCATATGCGCTTTATTATGTGTTTAGAATGCATGTTTAAGGGTGTATGAAGATGAGACCTTAACAAGATAATAAATTGGTAGCCATTTGCACGCGAAAAACCCTCGCTCAATATCAAGTGTTTTTCCTTCCATTGAGTGATTCTCACTCAAGATCCGAGATTGGCATTGGTTGTTGGCCAAAGTCAAGCCCTTTGTCCGTCGAAGATGTGTTTGAATCACGAGAGTTTTATTCCATATCGGTGTCTTGTCCAAGTTGTGGTTTGTTGGCCAAAGTCAAGACCACTTCTTGTCCATCGACATTGATTACGAAACTTTCCATGGTCAATGGGTCACGCTTGACTGGGATCACTAGGTTGTTGTGCCAAAGCCAAGGCTTAGTTGATTCAGAGGAAAAAGGTTAGGTAATACATTGGATGTATTGGCATATATAAGATATATGTTTAGGATTTGGATATCCGCCTACTGGATCTAGGAATTGGATGGGATCCAATTGATCTTCGAGATCTACCTAGTTAATTATCATACAATTTGTTGGCCAAATCAAGATTGTGTGATATTTAACGGGATCCTAGCCCACTAGGAACACGGTTTCCCGAGTACTCGACAGAGGGTTAGAGGCTCGCCGAAAAATAGTGGGAGGCAAGAATTGAATTTGCAATACTCGTTCAATTATTTCGTCGTTAGATTAAATGTTAGTTGAACTAATATTTAAATTGTTGTTTTAATAAGCAGTTGGACTGTATTATATTTGATTATATATAATTGGATTATATTAATCAATATGTTTGAATTAATAATTTCAGTTTACAGTTGATTTTATAGTTGGACTATAGTAATCAATGTAATTGAGGTTAATTTAAATTATATTTGATTATATAGTTGGACTATTATAATCATTATTATAAATAGTACCACAAATCGTTGATTAAATAGTTGGACTATTAGAATCAAGATATAATTGAAAGATTGACATTTAAAACATAATCCTGGGGAAAATGTGTTTAAATGGTTTAATTTTCAAATTGGGAATAAAGTTTCAGGATGGTCCTGGAAATTAATAGGTTATTTTATTTGATAAAATAATATATTAAGCTTGTAGCACAAGGCGCACCTTAATTCGATATT
Source organism: Zanthoxylum bungeanum (assembly GCA_019454045.1). NCBI lineage: Eukaryota > Viridiplantae > Streptophyta > Magnoliopsida > Sapindales > Rutaceae > Zanthoxylum > Zanthoxylum bungeanum. The sequence goes on along the minus strand of SKCR01026022.1, from coordinate 3,701 downwards.
CCAGAAACACGAGGCTTGGCCAAAGGCTTCTGGAATGTTGAAACAGGCAAAGGTAAAATCATTATAATCTTCTGGGAAGATAAAGGACATATCCTAAGAAGGAATAGAAGGCGAGCAAGGCTCTGACTTCAAATATGATTGTCATAATTATGTTCACAACTAGTATTGAAATTGGATTTTAAATACTTAGTGTGGTACATAAAATATATTGATGTTCAGAATCTGTTTTGAACAGGATATTGACTTCAATAGAGATTTATCTGCGAATTGGAAACAGGACGAAAAGTCGCTGTTTTAACCGTAGATACCTGAATTTAGGAACTACCTTCGGGTTAGTACTTAAATTTAGAAATTGTTATAATGTAGCTAGTTTGACTAGGAACATTATCTCTATATCGCGTATAACCCGCTGCGGGTGTACCTTTATATTCCAGAACACTAAGTGTTTCATTATATAAAGATGATATTGAGATAAACACATTAGATGTGAATAACAGGATTTATATTTTGAATATAAATAATATCTCAAATATATAACATGATAAATAAATAGCTCGAACTGATTTGATCAGGTTGAAACTTAAAGTGGCAATGTTGTATGGGACACATTAAACAAGAATCGTATATCCGCACTTTTGAAGAGCGGATACCAGGACTGATTTGATTCCATTCAAACAAAGTCTACGAATCTAGTCTATTTGGGCAAAGTGCCTAAAATACTATTTACTTGGTAAAAGTGTAAATGCCACCGATCTGTTAGCCCTACTTCATAGTGAAGTAAATGGGCCCATGTCTAGCTAGGCTAGATATGGATATGAATATTTCATGACTTGTACGGATGTGGCATCGCGTATGGTTATGTGTTTCTTTTGAAACACAAATCGGAAACTTTTAGAGTTTCGACACGAAGTAGATCGGCTAAAGTATTAAACCGTCACGGTAAGACCGTAATGAATAATACTTAAACAATAAGTTTCTAATATATTTATGAAAGAGTATAGTATTCTTTCAAATAAGGACTCCTCCCGGAATACGTCAGTTTGACGGTGTGTCCGAACGGATTAACCGAATTTTGTTAGACATAATAAGGTTAATCACGAGTCGCTCTGAGCTACCATTTCCTTCGACGGATATGCTAAACAGTGCAAGAACTTATTTTGAATAAGGTTCCATAAAATCTGTTTGACAGATTACATATTAGATATGAACGGGAAAGAAACCGGGTTTCTCATTCCTGAATATTTGGTTATGCTAGGCATATGTTTGGATGATACCAAACTAAAACCCAAATAAGATAAGTGCCAAATGTAGGTCATCCTAGGGATACCATAAGTATTGTACTTATATACCTCACAAGAGAACAATTAGATTGTTACTCACCATACGGTTTTCCTGAGAGGAATACCGATATGCAGTGGCTAGTGGGAGGATAGTATAACTCGATGGAAATCGGAGTAATACTATTCAAGGCACTGAATCTTAATAGAACATGAATAGTTCATCCAGGATGAGACTATTACCATTAATCTTCGAATACACAAGAACGCGTAGGTCGGATAGAGTCAGAAACAACCTGGGGTATGGGTTTCTATCGCACCTCATAAAAATGTCTATCTTATTGAGGAATACTAACTGACTACGTATGAGGAAGTGATACAAGGTATCAACTCCCTAATTATGGCAAAGTGTCATGTAATCCGAAATGGATTCCATGTATATCAACCAGTTTGGATACTAGTTGATGTACTACAAGGCTGTTGGTTTCTATAATTAGTCCCAAAAAAGATTAAGCCATAGAAATACAAGTAACATACATGCAAAGCTTGAAGGATGGTGAAACATACTTACAAAGCTTTGTGACGAAAATGGTGAAGAGGATCCTTGAGCCTCCAAGGTAGAAGTTTCGGCCAAGCAAGAAGATGAAGAGAAGCTGCAAATCTTCAAGTATTCCAAGCTCCAAGGTGGTTTCCCTATCACCTCTTTTGATCCTTGCTTGTGCTAGCAAAATTGGAGAATGAAAAACAATTTTCTGCCTTTGGTTGGAAGCTCACGGCGTGAGCAAAGGAAAAGGAGAGGAGCGTTAGCCCTTTTGTTTTTCTTTTCCCTTTTGTTACCAAAAACCGTGAGTGAGAGAAAAATGAAAAGCAAGTAAAAATAATGATATCAAATACCAAAATGGATTTTTTAATCAAAAACCGTGAAAGGTTTTCCCTCCAAAATAAAATTCATCATTTGCCATCATTACATTACTTTGAGATTAGAGACAATGTATCATCCCTTAAAGGTGACTAGATACATCCATCATCTATTCGTATCAAGTAATGAGATATCGCGATGCGATTTGCGGATACCACTCGATTCAAAATACGAATGTGTCCGCAAACACTTTCGGGCTCGGTTTCGCTAATTCCGAATTAACGAATTTCCGTCGCGACGTGAATTAAATAATTGCCATGCGAAATTACTATTCAGTTCGCTAATGAATTAATTCTAAATTAATTCGTTTGCCCGAATTAAAATCCATTTTAATTTTCGCGTCGAAATCTAATTTCGTTTAATAATATATCGAATATATTATTTTATCGATTAATTCCAAATTAATCGATCTCTCTCTCTCTCCTAATAAGGCATTTTATCCAAGATAAAGTTTCTCCGCATTTAATCCAAGATTAATAAAGTTCGAATCAAACATCATAGGTGAATCTTCAGGAAGCGATCCAAGAGATCTCCGGATATGTTGGCAGTAAATACGGTCATTGGATAATCCAAACACGTACGTACCTCGTACTACGTTTTACCGATTTACAAGACAAGGTTGGCTTCTAGCAAAGTGCCATGCCTACCCAATTCTCCAGAAATATTCTTACTGGAATATTAGATCTATATCAAGCGTAGTATACCATAGTATCGCGTACATCGATCCAGTATCGAACGATCACATGTTAGGCCTGGGGCTGGAAGTGTGTCTGCCCCGTACGAAACATATATCGGACGTCAAACAACTAGTCTCTTTAAATCGGACAATCCTGACCTGGTCATATTGTCCCGACGGTTGCAACCTTTTATAGAGTACTAGTTCTGTGTCCTGCGCGATCATCAACTCCATATGTCTGAAGTGATACTTCCATCTTGACATCACACCCAGTACACTACGATTCTGATAAACCCAGAAGTGGTGAACACAGAACCGGTTTAAGTCCCCAACCACAAAACCAAAGTTTACCGATTGTCGCAAGTACTAGCGATGCAAGTCTCAGGTTAAGACCATATACACCTACCCTGATGCGCCTCCCATAGACACGCAGACATACTACCAATGGGATTCCGTGGGGTCATCCAGAGCGAAGCTGTTTTCGTACCATCGGTAAAAACGAACCTCCTATCGCACTTGCATAAGTATCATATACTTAAATATATGAGAACTATGCCGTTGTGCCCTCTCACAACATGCACAAATGCAATACTAGTCTATTCCGCATTATCGATGTCCGATCTCGATAATACTCCGACTAGGGATATTTAATGATTAAACCTTTATGTATTGATACTGTCTCATATCATCTCAATACGGAACTAATCATATGGACTTTTTCCATTTATATGTCAAAGTAAATAATTACAAAACGGCAAAAGGCAATTCTATTATTACATAGTTAATTTTGTACAATAATACAATATCATTTACAAAACAGTGACGATAT
>SKCR01026021.1:0-18982 GCA_019454045.1 Zanthoxylum bungeanum | reverse complement strand
TTACTATTAGTTTAGGGGTTAGATACCTTTACTTGTATCTAATTTCTTTTTACTTATTATTTCTGTTTTCTTGTGTTACAGGTTCTTAGACACTTCATGAGACGAACCAGAAGCTTTGAACTCCGACCACTTGACCTAGAAATTGAAAGAACCATCGGACAGTTGAGAAGAGAAAGGCGAGAAGGCCAAGAAGCTTTAGTCAACATGGAACCTGAACCTTTGATCGTTGCACCACCAATTCCCATTCGAGACAGAACCATTCCGATGGTTGACAGACTCATTTCCTGTATTGTACTTCCTCCCTTACCAGCAAATGCGTGTGACATCAAAACATGCATTCAGATGATTCAGCAGTCAGTTCAATTTGGAGGGAATGCAACTGAAGATCCTAACGCCCACATCAGCAACTTCCTGGAAGTTTGCGGCACTTTCAATTACAACCGAGGAGCTGAAGAAGCAATGAGATTGCGGGTTTTTCCATACTCTTTGAAAGACAGAGCAAAGGCCTGGCTACATTCACTACCAGCAGGTTCCATCACAACATGGAACACCCTAGCCACCAAATTCCTTGCAAAGTACTTTCCACCAGCCAGAACAGCAAAACTGAGAAATGACATCACATCCTTTGTGCAGCAAGATTCAGAATCCATGTACGAAGCTTGGGAAAGATACAAAGATCTGCTCCGGAAATGTCCTCACCATGAGATTCCAAAATGGCTTCAAGTCCAAACTTTCTATAATGGACTTTCTGGATTGATGAGAACCACTATTGATGCTGCTGCTGGAGGAGCTTTGATGTCAAAAGGAGAAGATCAAGCCTGGGACCTAATCGAAGAGATGGCCAATAACAATTCCTTGTGGCCAACAGAAAGGAGCTTGATTCAAAGAATTGCAGGAATTTATGAAGTTGGAGCCAACACAGCAGTTAATACCCATTTCAAAATCCTTTTTTTTATTTTTTTTTTCACAGTATACAGTTAATACCCATTTCAATCTTTTCCTTTTTCACATATGTTTGCTAATCATGGATGAATCGTGAATAAAATTTCCAAATTTTCATCATCTTCCCTGCACAATTTATCTTGGTTTACAAGAAATTTTCCTTGTGTCTTTAAACTTAGATTTAACAAAGCCAACTCTGCTTACATTCCTTGCATGTTCTAATGAAATTTTCTATATCAGGGTTACTGGGAAAAAAAAGCCAGATATATTAAACACCATAACTGATTTGGTCATTTTTTTTGTCATAAACTGTATTATTCACCTAGTTTATGAGTAAAATGAAAAAGAAAGAAACTTGAAATTAGTAAATATTTTCCGCTCTGTATAGAAAAGAGAGCTTAGAAGGTATAACAATGCTTGAATGGATGCCTCCACCAAAAGAGATGGATAAAATTGAACTTGATGAAGCTCGGGGTAGAGAAGAAATATCTTTATTAACTGAATGGTCCATTGACCCCAATATAATCACATATAAATCTAGCTAGATAGTTCAATACGACAAGGGTATAACAATCGGTAAATGATATCAATAATTTCCCATATACGTCGCCTAACCAACTTAAATATTTCTACTCGCTAACAGTTAAACATCAATAAATGCTACCCAGACCGCACATAATATCTCTCATTTCTTTCTTTTGGAAGGTGGGCCTTTATGCTCTTCCTCATCATCATCATCATCATCATCATCATCATCACCATCCTCCTCGTCGTCATTGTCATCGTCCTCATCGTTGTCCTCGTCATCATCGTCATCTTCATCACTATCACTATCACTATCACTATCACTATCATCATTGGCCTCAGCATCATCATCATCAGAATCCTCCCCCTCATAGTCACTTCCATCGTCACCATCCCCATCATCCTCCTCACCATCATCATCGTCACTATCAGTATCCTCAGTTTCACCAGCATCTTTGTTTTCCTCAACAGGCCTTTTCACAATAGTCAGTTCTTCCAATGGGAACCTGCAATGCAATTGTGTATCCTAGTCCCAATTACTTCTGCACCCTCTATTATGATTCTATGACTAATTAGGAAAAGAGAAAAATTAAACTTTCTTACCTATGATCTGTTATCATCAAGCTTGAATATATGTTTCTGTCATCAAAATGATATCCCATCTGCTAGTGGCAGAATATATTCAGATAAGCATATACATCAGCTAAAATGAAGAAAAACCAATTCCGAGAACATTTGAATAAGGCCAAATTTTCCATTTCACAACGGATGAACAAAATAGATTTTTACAAATTGCATCATAACAAGAGTATGATCAAAGGAACAGGATTGTAGCAAGCAAATACAGCCTTGAAAAGATGAAGGGATGATCTAAAAATAAGATGTACAATGTTCAGGTCGGTTCAGACCAATTGGAACCTGTGGGGAAGGGGGGAATTAGTGTTTTTAAAGCAGAAGTTTTAAGGTAATATATATTTATAAAGTCAATTAATAAGCAGAGAATTTAACATGTACACATGGAAGCCACAACCTATCAGCAATATATTATCAAACTTTTGGAATCAAAATCTTACCGATAACAAAAAGCAAAGACCTACCGGTAAATATACGCTCAGATCCAGAAAAAGCTCCTTGAATTACACAAAATATTTTCATTTGATTTTAAAAAACCTATACATCATTTCAACTTGGTCGACACAAAACAATTTTAAACTATTATGGAAACCTAAACTTATGTTTGGTTCGTATTTAGTTTTGGTAAAATAAAACTCAGCCCTGCTACGACAATATCAGTATCACATTAGATTCCATCAAAACCTCTAAGAACTTACAAATGACTATTCAGACATATTCTCTCCTCTTTATAATATCTTATAAACCAGATAATCAGAGTTGCTTGTGAGCAATATATAAGAGATAGCGACAAACCAGCAAAAGCAAACAACCTTACAAACATGGATGATAGTCTAACGTAATTGGTAACAAAAAACCAATAAGATGATTTATTTAATACATAAATATCCAACACCTCAAGGGAAATAGGCAAATAGCCTAACGAACTCGGTAACAACAAACTAATAGGAGGACATTATTAATCTGCCCGAATTAATCAATCATATTCCAACACCCGAAGGCATTCTCACAACCTGAATAATTTCAATTTTTAATCCTTTTGGACAGAGGAAAAAATCACTAACAATAACACCCACATAGTCAACAAGTCATAACTCTACATTCATTTCACAAAACCCTAGTTTTTCAATAACTACCCTTTCAAAAACTTATCCCCTCCTTTCAATTTCTTCCACTCTTATAAGGTCACAAAAGGAGTCAACTTGGTCAAAGAAAATCACCAAACAACAAGAGCATACTTAAAATGGCAAAACCCTTCTCAATAAAATATACCCACCAACAAAAATATCAAACACACTTCAATTTCACAATATTATAAACAAAAAATAAAAATAATAATAATACAGAATTCAAAGTAAACGGTAATGTACCAACAAGAGAAGGCAAAGAAGAGAGTTTGACTCTCCCTCACCAAAGATTGCATCACAGAGCTCAGAATCATCCCCAGAACAACAGTATTGCTAAGCAATAGAGACCCCACGTCCATAACTGAGATTACAAGCTTCAAAATGACAGCTTGGAGAAACAAACAGACACCCAATAAACCAGAGAAAGTGAAGATCAAGGGATTTTAAAGGGTCAGTGAACAGTAAAAGAGTCAAGACTCTAGGGTGAAGTATGGAAACGTGTTTAGGGTTTTGACTATGTTTGTCTTCATTTGGATTTGTTGTTGAGTTGTACTTCGTCCGTTCACTTTTGAGTTGTTTATGATTTCGAGTCATTAATAATGTGACCAACAATCCAATGATATTTTCTTTTTCCTTTTGGATTTTTTTTTTTTTATTTTTTGGCTTTTGCTTAAATTAAATTAAATTAATCCCTTAATATTCAGAAAACAAGAACTTAATTCTATAACTATTTTAATTTATCATCTGTACTGTATGTATAATAAAACATCTATTTTATAAAATTAATTTTTTATGACTGAAAAGCCAATATTTAAATTTAAAAATAGACGAAAAAACTTCTTATTTTGATTGTCATGAGTAAGTTCATCAGATTAGAACGGTAAAATATATATATATATTTTTTTAACATCAATTCTTCAACCCTCAAGTTGAATTTTTATTTGGGAAAACCAAAGAAATGAAGTCCAAGTTTGGAAAGAAAAAGAACGAGAATTTTACCATTAAAAGAAATATTGTGTTAAAACAACCGGTAAGTTTGTATTTCATCATGTTTACCATTAAAAGAAATATTGTTGTTAAACCCCCCCTTCAAATGACATATTAATTCGATTTTCAAATATTATAATAAAATTTGACACCTGAGTTCGAGATGATTTTCAAAATATTAGTAATATAGTACATATATTTATTAGGGGTGGTAAAACGAATCAACGAATCGAATTTGTATCGAATCCTAAACGAATCGAATTAAAATGTGATGGATTCGTATTCGATTCGTTTATTAAACGAATCCTAATATCAGGATTCGTATATTCGTTTAGTCAATGATATTATTTAATAAAATAATTTACCACACTTGATTTACATTAATTCTTCATAAATATATACATATGAAATATGTAATTAATGTATTTACTAAAAATATCTCACCAAATATTGAAAATATTACATTTTCTATGATAATTAGCTATAATTTCTCAAATCTCAATTGAAAATTAACAAAAACTAGTAAATAAAAATAATAAAACGAATCCTAAACGAATAAACGAATCAGTAAGCTTAAATTCGTATTCGATTCGTTTAATAAACGAATCGAATCGAATTGACCCATTTATTAAACAAATCTATTTTTTCAAACCCGTATTCGCTTTAAAGCGAATCGAATCAAACGAATAAACGAATCATGACCCAAACTGCCACCCCTAATATTTATGATTAATTTTAGTCTCAATTTAATTCTCATTTTATCTCCTAATCACTTGTTAAAAATGACAAAGACTCTCTAATATGTCTGTATATAAATATACATTTTTCCCCAAAATTGAATCCCAAATGAATAGCATAAGGGGGTCTATTTATAAAAATGAAAGGTTATTATTGAAGAGGTACCTTTAGACTTAATAATGCAATCCTTAAAATGATTATAATTCTTCAATGCACCCTTACATCTCAAATAGTTATATCCTTTTATTCTAAGGGACATATTCATTTAATTTGTATCTTCCTAAAAGTCACATAATAAGGGACATGTCATTTAATGAGACATCTTATAAATACACATATTAATTAGAAAATTTTCTTCTAGATATAATAATAAAATATTATACCCTAATATTAATTAGAGTCACAACAAATAGGCTTTGAATCCCTTCTGTACGCCATTCAAGTTCTTCCCGATGAACACAATCTTGTTTCCTCTTGCTTCGTCTTTGCCGGCCCTCATCCGATCAGGCGAGCCTTGAAATATGTCATGAACTGACTCTGTCCAACAACAACCGAGAACAATAAAGTTGCTCATGAACTAATAATAATAATAATCTATGCTTAAATATAATTTAACCCTAGAAGCACCATTCCTCGTAGTTAAACCGTGTTACCTGTGTAATGAATCTAGCATAGCATCATCAACACATTCACAAGCCTCCAAGCCAACTTTAGGTGCATGTGTTGAAAATGGAGCGAGTAAACAACAAATTTTAAGTGGAGATTTATTTTCCATGAATTATGGAGTGAATGGTGGGCACTGTAAAGTCATCCTTGGCTATAAATAGAGAGCTTGGTTGTAAGCTCTAATCATCCCAAATTTGTAAAGCTTCAAGTGTTAGAAAGCATCATTCCTCATACCTTTCGTAGTTAAACTGTGTTACCTGCCGTATACATGATCGCTAATGCCCTATCATACAAACTCTCGATTGTGGACCGAAGGCGAAATCCATTGTCTACAAGTACCCAATACATGATTGACATATGCCCATAGACATATAAATATACATTTTCCCCCAAATTGAATCTGAAATGAATAGCATAAGGGGGGTCTATTTATAGAGATGAAAGGTTATTATTGAAGATGTACCTTTAGACTTAATGATGCAATCCTTTAAATGATTATAATTCTTCAATGCACCCTTACATCTCAATGGTTATATCATTTCATTCTAAGGGACATATTCATTTAATTTGTATCTTTTTTAAAAGTCACATAATAAGGGACATGTCATTTAATGAGACATATTATAAATACACTTATTAATTAGAAAATTTTCTTCCAGATATAATAATAAAATATTATACCCTAATATTAATGAGAGTCACAGCAAAACAGGCTTTGAATCCATTCTGTACGTCCATTCAAGTTCTTCCCGATGAACACAATCTGTTGTTCCTCTTGCTTCATCTTTGCCGGCCCCCATCCGATCAGGCGAGCCTTGAAATATGTCATGAACTGACTCTGTCCAACAACCGAGAACAATAAAGTTGCTCATGAACTAATAATAATAATAATAATAATAATATATAATAATAATAATAATAATAATAATAATAATAATAATAATAATAATAATAATAATAATATAATAATAATAATAATAATAATATAATAATAATAATAATAATAATTTATGCTTATATAATTTAACCCTAGAAGCACCATCCTCGTAGTTAAACTGTGCTATCTGTGTATGAATCTAGCATAGCATCATCAACAATTCACAAGCCTCCAAGCCAACTTTAGGTACATGTTGAAAATGGAGCGAGTAAAAAATAAATTTTAGGTGGAGATTTTACATTTCCATGAAATTAGGGAGTGAATGGTGGGCACTGTAGAGCCAATCCTTGGCTATAAATAGAGAGTTTGGTTGTAAGCTCTAATCATCCCAAATTTGTAAGGCTTCAAGTGTTAGAAAGCGTCATTCCTCGTACCTTTCGTATTAGTTAAACTGTGTTACCTGCAGTATACATGATCGCTAATGTCCTATCATACAAACTCTCGATTGTGGACCAAATGCGAAATCCATTGTCTACAAGTACCCATACATGATTGACATATGCCCATAAACATATAAAATACATTTTTTTTTCCTAAAATTGGATCTCAAATGAATATCATAAGGGGGGTCTATTTATAGAGATGAAAGGTTATTATTGAAGAGGTACATTTAGACTTAATGATGCAATCCTTTAAATGATTAAATTCTTCAATGCACCCTTACATCTCAAATGGTTATATCCTTTCATTCTAAGGGACATATTCATTTAATTTGCATATTTCCTAAAAATCACATAATAAGAGACATGTCATTTATGAGTCATCTTGTAAATACACTTATTAATTAGAAAATTTCTTCCAGATATAATAATAAATATTATACCCTAATTTTAATGAGAGTCACAACAAACAGGCTTTGAATCCCTTCTGTACGTCCATTCAAGTTTATCCCGATGAACACAATCTTGTTTCCTCTTGCTTCGTCTTTGCCGCGGCCCCATCCGATCAGGCGAGCCTTGAAATATGTCATGAACTGACTCTGTCCAACAACCCGAGAACAATAAAGTTGCTCATGAACTAATAATAATAATAATAATTTATGCTTAAATATAATTTAACCCTAGAAGCACCATTCCTCGTAGTTAAACTGTGTTACATGTGTATGAATCTAGCATAGCATCATCAACAATTCACAAGCCTTCAAGCCAACTTTAGGTGCATGTTGAAAATGGAGGCGAGTAAACAACAATTTTTAGGTGGAGATTTTACATTTCCATGAAATTAGAGAGTGAATGGTGGGCACTGTAGAGCCAATCCTTGGCAATAAATAGAGAGCTGGTTGTAAGGTCTAATCATTCCCAAATTTGTAAAGCTTTAAGTGTTAGAAAACATCATTCCTCGTACCTTTCGTAGTTAAACTGTGTTACCTACAGTATACAGACTGTATATGGGCGTATGTCAATCATGTATTTGGTACTTGTAGACAATGGATTTCGCCTTCGGTCCACAATCGAGAGTTTGTATGATAGGTGTAGGCATCGCATTTTCGCATGTGAACCCGATGATGAGTCTCAGTTGGAGGCACTACCTTTTTAGCTAAGGATATTGCGGGAAACAGAGGTCGGAAGGGGAAATTCAGAATAAATACGTCATCAAGTTCATCTCACAAGTTCACTGTCTTCGTTAGTGCTGCGTTCGTTACTTCGTTCGAACGTCAGGCAGATTGCGGACGTTCGTGTAGCGTTCGAATTGGTGTTCGAACGACGTCGGTGTTTCTGGTTTTGCTGCTAGCCTCGTACCCCAGCCCAATTAGCCCCCCAAAGCCCATAAAACACACATCCCAATTTAATTAAATTAAACATTGAATTAAATAAAATATTTAAACCATTTACCAATTAAATAAAACATAAAATATAATCATACCTAATAAAGATAAATCAAATATATTAACTTCCTAACTAAACAAATCACATACTAAATTAAAAAGATGTCATGCCTAATTAAAATCAATCATAACAAATAAATATTTTGCATTCCTAATCTAGCCAAATTTTTGTCCCCCTCAAATCCCTTACTTTCCTTGTCTAACACCAAATCATATCTCTATTTAATGCCAAAATCCCTTCCTTGTGAGACAAGGTGAAGCCCTAGCCCTTCTCTATATAAACAACCCCTAACCAAGACATGCACTCCTCTAGCTCATACAGAGAACTCATAGAAAAATCATAAGACAAAGAGCCTTAGCCACTCACGGCAATAGCAACAGGAAGAACACAAACCATTCCCCTCATCTCCTCCACTCCATAACCGAAAACAGCACCCTCCTAAACCTCTACCCATCACCGAAAATCTCCCCATACAGCAGCCCTCCATCACCGAAAATATACCTCCAAACAGCAGCCCAAACCACTCCCAAAACAGTCCTTAAAACCTTAAAGTAATAACATAAAAAACTGCATTCATAATCCTTAAAATAATCACACAAGACTGCACCAAGAACCCACACAAAAACTCGGAACAGTCCGTTGAAACGTCAAAACAGGTGACCTGAACAGTGAGCAGCAAAACAGAGGCCGAACAGTAGCAGAACGGAGTTCAAACAGCAAGCAAAAAAGCAAAGCAGTGAGTTAGGACGCTAAACCAGTGAACCGGAAAAGTTGAGGAGCTGTACCCTTCCGACGTCCGTGAAACGCAAGCCTGAAAGTAGGCAAAAAGGTTATACCTGAGGGTATCTTTCACACTCTCGTTTTTTTTTTGGTATTATTTATTGAATATTGCTTGCATGATTGTCATGTTGAAATGCATGTTGTGGCCCTTGAGTAGATAAATATGCATGAATTATGAGATGTTGTATGTTGTGGCTGTGGCTGTGGAATAAAATGAGAGATGTGTCAACTCTCGCGGTATATCGGATGGAAACCCGGACATAAATTTCATAGCCGATTCCGAATGGACGGTAATATGATCTGTACTCGGGATACACTCCACGTACCGCTTGAGTAAACGGAACCCTATTTTTTGTTTTGTGTTGCTTTGGTTTATTTATTTTTCGTCACTTGAATTCTGCATGTTGCTTATTTATGCATGATTCAATCGAGCGCATGGGCTTAGTAAGTGGAATGAAAGATCCCCTATGGGGAGGGGTTAAAGCCCTTTACCACGATGCTTTGCCGCGCCGGTTGATGTGTGTTCGGTTGAATGCAAGATACGTTCAATCGGGCATACTAAGTTTGATATTATTGCTTTTAATTCTTGGTATGCATGATTCAATCGAGCGCATGGGCTTAGTAAGTGGAATGAAAGATCCCCTATGGGGAGGGGTTAAAGCCCTTTACCACGATGCTTTGCCGCGCCGGTTGATGTGTGTTCCGTTGAATGCAAGATCGTTTAATCGGACATACCGAGCTCGACATTGTTGTCTTTTATTCTTTGTGTTGCATGCATCAGGTCTGGTTCCGTTCGAACGCGTTCTCAAACGCTATACGAACACGAACCTTTGTTTTACCGTTCGAACGCGTTCTCGAATGCTACGCGAATGCACACGCACTTTCTTAGTCTCATCATGCATCAGTCAGGTCTGGTTACGTTCGAATGCGTTCTCGAACGCTATACGAACGCGAACCTTCTGTTTACCTTTCGAACGCGTTCTCGAACGCTACGCGAACGCACACGCACTTTCTTAGTCTTATATCATGCATCAGGTCTGGTTCCGTTTGAACGCGTTATCGAACGCTATACGAACGCGAACCTTCTGTTTACCGTTTGAACGCATTTTCAAACGCAACGCGAACGCGCACCCACTGAACTGAGTCATTTTTCATCAGATTTCATCATAGTTTTCCTAGTAGCTATCCCCACATGTATGAATGTAATGTGGTTAATGTATTACAATTGATATACCTATGTCATGATAACATTTGAGTATTATTTCTTGTGTGTATATCGGATGGAAACCCAGACATAAATTCTGTAGCCGATTCCGAATGGACGGTAGTATGGTCTGTACTTGGGATACAATCCACGTCCACTTGAGAAGTGTTCACATGTGTGTTTGTGTGTTTTATGTGTGCTTGTGTTTTCTTGAATATAATATGCCAGTGAAGTTGTATGTTTGTCGCTCCTTTGATGTACTTTCAAGCATGCAATTTTAGATGTGAAAATAATGTAAATTTAGGTGTAAGTTTTATTTTGTACATGTGAATTTAGAAGCATGATACTCTTGGAATAAGTGCTACTTAAGCCTGATTAAATCATTACATAAATCCTTTCATTACAAGTGGCATAAGTAAGGGACCATTCCGAACCCAACGGTTTGAGGTCTTCCCTTGCGAGGGGTGAGTGCGGCCTTAAATCTCATTTTCCCGGTTCACACCGGGTGGCGACTCCATTATTCTCCGTACTCTCGACCGGGCCGCGAGCTCGGGACAGCATGCGTCGTCCAGTTTCTGTGTCCCACAGTCTGGCGACTCCACTGGGGATAGAGAATCGGCCCCGAATATTGTCTTGTAATGTTTGGATTTATGTTTTATTGACCGTGTCTATAGTGGATAAAATGGGGGTTTAATCAAATGCATTTTAAGGCTAGGTAATGGTTAGGTGTCTTCCTTCATTCACTACTTTTCTAGAAGGAAAAGCTGTGACGCACCTATATAGCCATCTACTCGTAGCCTATTGTGATGGACTAATTTGGAGGACCGTTGTTTATTCCTGACAACAAGCGATAAGAGCCTAAGAGGCTTGGGTATTTAATGAGTCTCGCTCCACCTTCCCTCTGGGGAATCTACAACGGGAAATCCATTTGACAATCCATCACACACCATAGCTCATTGGCACGTACCTTAGTGTATAAAAAGGGGTGCGCTCACTTGGTCTCGGACCCTTGATTGGGGAGACCTAGTTGTGGGCCATCTTTCGCCGATGAGAGCCTTTGTCTATACTCTTGTGAACCCACCCATAGACCGGGTTTGTATGGTTAAAGTAACAATTATTTCCTTGAGTATGTTCTAGTGGACCATCCTCATTTGGATGCAGTTGGACCATTGTCAGAAATGCGGACTTGCTGGGCCATTTAAACTGGGGCGAGTTCGTGCCTTATGACCATTGGGCCCAAAGCTTCTGAAATGTTGATGGGCCATTCCGTAGAAATTATTACTTTATTTTTGCATTATCTCTTATGCTTGTGTTTGGGAACATCGTCGTTTGGATCCATTTGGACCATTTGTCATGGGATATGGGCTTGTTGGGCAATTTAAACTGGGACAAGAATGTATTTTATGACGATGGGGCAAAGGCTTCTAAGTGATTGATGGGCCACTTTGTGATTGTGTTCGGAACGTTACCATTTGGATTTAGTCGGGCTCTTTGTCATGAGATGTGAACTCATTGGGCCATTTAAACTGGGATGGGTTCACTCCTATGATAATTAGCCCGAAAGATTCTAAAATGATAACGGGCCGATTTGTTTGAGAGTTTTAATTGATTTAGTATGTTATATATGTTACATGCATCTCATGCACCTCATACATACATATATCATGTTAACACCATCTATGTCTCAAAAAGACATCATAGATACCGTTTGGGTTAGAGAAGAGACAAGGCTCATTAAAAGAACAGTAACAGTCATGAGTGAATCTGGTAATGAGGTATCCCAAATGGATCAGTTAGAGAACAGTCTCGCCAAGGTCACTGAACAGTTGCAAGCTTTGACTACTGCTGTGGCTGGTATGGCTGTGCCCCGTGCTGGGGGAATTTCTGAGAATGTGAGGTGTGGGGAGCCTCCGAATGGGTTGGAGGATGATATCCCCACTTTTAATGATGATATGGCAGAGTATGCAGCAGGCAGAGTATCTGGGTCTCAGGCAGAGTTGCAGAAACTTCGGGATCAGGTTGAGTCGGTTACCCGCAAGATGAGGGGTAAGAATGAGGATCTGCTGGATTATGACACACCGACTTTCGAGGAACAGTTGCCGGCACAGTTCAAGATGCCGGATATGGCTAAGTTTAACGGGAATGGGGATCCAAGGGTGCATCTCCGACAGTTTGTATCAGTATGAGTTCAGTTGGCCTGTCTCAGCGCCAAGTGCAGAAAATGTTTGGAATGTCGCTCGAGGGAGCTCACGTGGTGTGGTACCACAGTTTGGAGAAGAAAGTGAAGGAAGATTGGAGGGAGTTGGCGGATTCCTTCCTGAAGCAGTATGTCACTGACCTATAGATCGATCTGTCACTCCGTGATCTAGAGAATGTTAAGCAGAAAGCGGAGGAGAGTTTTAAGGAGTATGTGGACCGGTGGATGGGTCAGTTGTTGAAGATGCAGACTAGGCCCTCGGAGAAGGACCAGATTAAAATGATTATCAAGGGCACCAGGCCTTCCATTTACAGCAAGTTGAGGAGGATGACCTCCATGATTATAGACTTTCGACAGTTGATGGAGACTGTCATGGGCATTGAAGACGAAGAGGCGGAAAATAGAAAATTCTATGGTCTGAACAGGAGACCCGTTGGGGGAACATCGGGAACAAAGCCTGTTTCTGCTGAGATTGCCGCTATCCGGAACCGACAGTTTTCCAACTTGGGAAGGCCCCTGTCCAAGGTGCTAGAGAAATTGAAGAGGCAAGGGCTCTTAAAACCCTTGGAAGCCAAACCATTACCCAATCCCCTACCATCACATTATAACCTGAGCCTTTACTGTCACTTTCACCAACAAAAAGGCCATGACACTGACAATTGCGCCCGACTCCGCCATGAAATCCAAGACCTGATAGACTCCAAGAAAATACCTGACCCAGAAACAGAACAACCTGACACACACAGAAACCCCTTACCCAATTACCGTGCCGTACCACCACCAGCCTATATGATCAATTCTGGCCTCCCAGAAAACCTTGTCCTAAAATCCTTTTACCCTCAAGCCTTTTGCCTGGGAATCTGGGATAGTACTAGTGAAGATGAGTTTGAACAGGGGAAAAACTTTTGGCTTGATTTCTCTAGCAGTGATGAGGAAGGAGTAAGGGGAATGACGCGCAGTGGTCGTTTCTACAATGATATGGCGGAAAAGGGTAATGAAGTTTTGACAGATGGTAGAGAAGTGGCTGAGACTGCAGAAAACACTGATGGGGATATAATGCTAAGGCAATTGAGGAAGACTAGAGCACAAGTGAGTATCTGGGAACTGTTATGTGCATCTCGGGAGCATAGGCAGGCTATGGTTGAGGCCTTGAGCAAGATTGTGGTACCGGAGGACGCCAACCCTGCAATGTTTGTTGGGTCGGTTTAGAAGGAAGCTTTGCAGATATCCTTTTCTGAGGATGAACTCCCAATAGAATGGAGAAATCATAACAGGCCTCTATTTATCAGGGCCGAGGTGAGGGGCAAGAGAACTTCATGTGTGATGGTGGATGACGGTTCGTCCATCAATGTGTGCCCGCTGAAAATTCTGGCGAGATTGGGTATGAAAGCAACAGACTTGGACCCCTCCAGTATGACTATTAAGGCTTATGATGACAGTAAAAGGGGAGTTGAGGGTACCTTTGTGGCTATGGTCAAGGTAGGACCGATTGAAGATGAGGTTGAGTTCACAGTACTGGACATCCCAGCTACTTTCGCCTTATTGTTGGGAAGGCCTTGGTTTCACAAACTTGGAGGTGTGCCTTCCACTTTGCATCAGATGATCAAGTTCCCGTATGAGGGAGAAGTTGTTACCATCCGGGCTAAGTTAGATAATGCCGTGGCTGCCTTGGAGATACAACCTTTCACGAGGTTTCAGGTGTCAGCTACTTTTGAGGAGTGGGTGGATCCTAGGGTGGCTAGGATTATGGAGAAAATGAGTTTGAGCCGGGTAAGGGTTCAAAATTACCAGATTTCAGAGGACAGACTACTCGGAAGGGTTTGGGGTACAAGTCTGATGAAGAAAAGCCAAAGGTCAAGAAAAAGGGCCTGAAACTGATGGAATGTTTTGTGAAAGCTTCAGGATATCAAGGGGAGCCTGAACCTGTGGAAGTTAATGGAATTGTGGTACCTGGATTTGAGATCTTCCAGGATATGTTGGGTAAGGAGCTGATAGTTGAAGAAATTGTGGAGAAAGAAGAAGAGAATTGGAGGAAGAACTGATGAAGTTGGAGAGCCTGACTCTGGGAGAGGACGAAAAGCCTGAGGAAGACCTGATTGCAGAGGAAGAAGTGTCTATAGATGATGAAGAAATTTACCTTCCTGATTTGTTTGAATGTACTTCCACATTATCCAATAATAAAGACATTTCTTTTGCTTACTTGCCTGAGTCATTTCTATTTACTCTGCACGAATCAAGCATATTTGATATCAGTTCGTCCAGAACTACTGCATTTAACTTGGGTACGCTTGAGAACCCCAAGGAAATTCTGATTGCAAGTGAAGTTACCTCTGAAGAGAGGGCAAAACTAGAAGAAGTGTTGGTCAGATATGCCAAAGTGTTTGCTTGGTCCTATGAGGACATGCCTGGGGTAGACATAAACATTGCCCAGCACACGATACCAACTTATCCGAATATGAGGCCAGTAAAACAGAAACTCCGACGGATGAGACCAGAATGGGCTGAGAAAGTCAGAGAGGAAGTTAAGAAACAGATAGATGTGGGGTTCCTGGAAGTAGTAAAATATCCAGAGTGGTTGGCTAATATAGTGCCGGTACCAAAGAAAGATGGGAAGGTCAGAATGTGTGTAGACTACAGAGATCTCAAAGATGATTTTCCTCTGCCGCATATAGTTGTTCTGGTTGATAGTGCGGCTTTATCTGCTATGTATTCATTTGCAGATGGATTTTCAGGTTACAATCAGGTTCTCATGGCTGAGGAAGACAAATATAAGACTGCATTTGTTACTGAGTGGGGTACTTATTGTTACAAGGTTATGCCGTTTGGGCTTAAGAATGCGGGGGCTACTTATCAGCGGATGGCCACTACACTTTTCCACGACTTGATGCACAAAGAGATTGAGGTGTATGTAGATGACATGATGGTGAAATCAGAGACAAGAGTTGGGCATATTGAACACTGGAAGGGTTCATTCAGAGAGTTGACAGATACAACCTGCGCCTTAATCCCAAGAAATGTGTGTTTGGGTGACATCAGGGAAATTGCTTGGTCATACAGTAGGAATGGGCGGAATAGAGGTAGACTCCGAGAAGATCAAGGCAATCACAGAAATGCCTGCACCAAAGACAGAAAAAGAAGTCAGAGCATTCTTGGGAAAGATTCAGTACATCAGTCGGTTCATTGCCAAGTTGACATCAGTATTTGAGCCTATCTTCAAACTGTTGAGAAAAGATCAGCCAGTGAGATGGAATGAACAGTGTCAGACAGCCTTCGACAAGATCAGAGAGTACTTGGTAAAGCCTCCTGTATTGAAACCTCCGAGACCGGGCAGACCTTTGATATTGTATTTGGCTATAGAATCAGAAGCACTAGGGGCAATGATTGTACAGGCAGATGAGACAGGGGTAGAACATGCAGTTTACTATCTGAGTAAGAAGATGCTCCCGTATGAGGCTCGGTATCAAGAAGTTGAGAAGATCTGTCTTGCAGTGGTATGGGCTTCCAGAAAATTGCGGCAATATTTCCAGTCATACAAGATCCAGATAGTGGCCAAGGAGAATCCTCTGAAGTATCTTCATTCGGTGCCTTCACTAGTGGGAAAATTGGGCAGATGGTTGGTATTGCTGACAGAGTTTGACATTGAGTATCTCACCTCCAAAGTGATCAAAGGGCGAGCAGTAGCAGAGTTTCTGGCATTGCAACATGTTGAGGGGGATCAGTATAAGTTTGAATTTCTAGAGGAAGAGATCCAAGCAATAACAATTCAGAGATGGAAGATGTATTTTGACGGAGCAGTGAATTACAAGGGAGCCGGAATTGGGATCGTGATAGTGATCCCCGAGGGAGAGACTTTGCCTTTAGCCAAGAGTTTGACATTCAGAGTGACTAATAACATGGCCGAGTATGAAGCATGTGCTTTTGGTTTTACAGCATTGATAGCCTTGAAGGCCGGGAGTGTGGAGGTCTACGGAGATTCCATGTTGGTAGTCCAGCAGATGCGAGAGGAGTGGGAATTGAAAGAAGAACGGTTGAAACCTTACCTTTTTCACCTCAGAAAGTTGGCACAGGTGTTATCTCGAGTGTAAGTTTCAGCACTTACCGAGAGAAGAGAATTAGATGGCAGACGCATTGGCTACACTAGCAGCGACTTGGGAAAATCCAGAAAAGTTAGTGATGGGACCGTTGATACTGACAACAGCGAGCAAACCTTTTATGAGATAGAAAGAATTCTGGAAGTTGAGGTCGATGACGGTAAACCTTGGTATTATGACATTCAGAGGTATCTGGAACATGGTAAACTCCCGGAAGGGGCAGACAGAAAAGACATTATAGCCATTCAGAAGTTAGCTTCCCAGTATGTGATTTTGAAAGAGGAACTGTACAAGAGGCAGGCAAACGGTATTCAGTTGAAGTGTTTGAGAAAAGAAGAAGCTCAGCATGTAATGGAAGAAATACACGCCGGGGTATGTGGTCCGCACATGAATGGGTTGAATCTGTCCCGCAAGATAGTGAGACAAGGTTTTTATTGGTCAACCATGGAAACAGATTGCGCGAAGATGGTGAAGCACTGTCATGACTGTCAAGCACATGGTAATTTGAATCACTTACTGCACACAGAATTGCACAGGTTGTCAGAACCGTGGCCTTTCTCAGCATGGGGGATTGATATGATTGGGGAAATTCGACCGAATGCATCAAATGGGCATCGCTTCATAGTAGTGGCAGTAGATTACTTCTCGAAGTGGGTGGAAGCCGAATCATTCCGTAATGTTACAGCAAAGCAGATGGCAAAGTTTATAGCTCGGAACCTCATTTGTCTGTATGGTATGCCGCATCATGTAGTGACAGACAACGTGGTCCAGTTTCAAGGAGAGACGAATGCAATGTTACAGAGGTATGGGATAGGCCACCACAAGTCGTCACCGTACAGGCCGCAGACAAATGGGGCAGTTGAGGCAGCCAACAAGACTATAAAGACAATTTTAGCCAAGATGACAGAAAATTGCAGAGATTGGGCCGAGAAATTACCGTATGCTTTGTGGGGGTACAGAACATCAGTAAGAACAGCAACAGGGGCCACACCTTACTCTTTGATCTATGGAATGGAAGCAGTATTGCCGGTAGAAGTGGAAATACAGTCTATGAGGGTATTAGCAGAGGCAGAATTACCTGAACAGAAGTGGGTCGCACAGAGGTTTGATCAGTTAACATTATTGGATGAGAAGAGAACTAAGTCTTTGTATCACATGCAGTTGTATCAGAAGAGACTAGCCCGAGCATTCAACAAGAAAGTACGTCCCACCAAGATCAGAAAAGGTGATTTGGTACTTAAGCAGTCGAGGTCGTCGATGACAGATCCGAGAGGAAAATTCAGACCAAACTGGGAAGGACCTTACATAGTGCAGAAGGTAATGGGAAATGGAGCAGTGAAGCTATCAGACTTGGAGGGGAACGAGTTCACCGAGCCGATCAACGTAGACAGATTGAAGCAATATTTTGCATGAGGGAGAGAAGACCGAGCAGTCACCACGGGAATTAGCAGAAGACCTAACCCAACGGAATAAGAAAATCATTCATGCATACACGTAACATTGCATTCTCTTCATGTTTGTTTTTGTTTTTTATTCGTAGGTTCGAAGAAAGGAGAAAGCGGCAGAAATGAGCCAAGCAGCGTCAGCGCAATTTCAGTTTTTGGGATGAGTCCCAAGGGGCGAGGCCCATGTCAGCTTGGGGGCGAGGCCCATATCATGTCAGCTCGGGGGCGAGGCCCATATCAACTTGAGGGAGAGGCCCCTGTTGTCAGTTGTAGTTCCGGGTCGAGGTGCCCAGGGTCGAGGTACCCACTACATCATCAGTTCGAGGGCGAGGTCCATATGGTCAGCGGTGTTGGGTCGAGGTGCCCAGGGTCGAGGTGCCCCCGTTGTCAGTTGTAGTTCCGGGTCGAGGTGCCCACTACATCATCAGTTCGAGGGCGAGGTCCCTATGGTCAGCGGTGTTGGGTCGAGGTGCCTAGGGTCGATTGCCCCCGTTGTCAGTTGTAGTTCCGGGTCGAGGTGACCAGGGGAGGCGCCCACTACATCATCAGTTCGAAGGCGAGTCCCTATTGTCAGCGGTATTGGTCAAAGTGCCCGGGTCGAGGTGCCCCCTTGTCGGTTGCAATTATTGGGACGCGTCCCAGGATCGAGGTCCGCTGCGGCACCAACTCAGCTCGAGGCAGCACCGAGCCAGGTAATGAAAATGCATGCATACTTTGATAGGATTGTTCAAAGTCACACACTGCACAAGTCCCATCAAGTGGGGGCGACTGTAGGCATTGTTAGACATTATGTCCCATAGCGTCACTGTTTGTAAATGATATTGTATTATTGTACAAAATTAACTATGTGATAATGAATTGCCTTTTGCCGTTTTGTAATGTTA
>SKCR01026020.1:0-19494 GCA_019454045.1 Zanthoxylum bungeanum | reverse complement strand
AAGGCGTCCAGAGTTGAAAAAGAAATACAAAAAAAAAATATATGGAAGCCACTTCAAGAAGACGAGTTGAAAACATCTGCGTGTTTTGCGATAGTAGTGTTGGTACTAAGCCACAATACATAGAAGCAGCACATGAATTGGGTCGAGTCTTAGCTGCAAGGAATATGCACTTAATATATGGCGGAGGAAATCTTGGAC
Organism: Zanthoxylum bungeanum; assembly: GCA_019454045.1. Lineage (NCBI taxonomy): Eukaryota > Viridiplantae > Streptophyta > Magnoliopsida > Sapindales > Rutaceae > Zanthoxylum > Zanthoxylum bungeanum. The sequence goes on along the minus strand of SKCR01026020.1, from coordinate 19,296 downwards.
TTATGGGGATCGTTTCAAAGGCTGTACAGGAAGGAGGCAGTCATGTTTTGGGAATCATCCCAAAACCCTTGGCAGAGGCAAATCTTATTGGATCATCAAACGGAGAGGAACTGATCGTGCCAGGTATGTCTGAACGATTGGTAGAAATGATTAACCGTGCTGATGCTTTTATTGCTTTGCCAGGTGGCTTGGGCACATTGGAGGAAATTTTTATAGTTCTATCTTGGGCGAACCTGAACATACACCAGAAACCGCTTGGACTGCTTAACGTTGATGGATTTTATGATTTTCTTTGTGTGTTTCTTGATGATGCTCGGAGAAATGGGTTCGTGTCAAAACCTATGAAAGAACTCCTCTTCACTGCCAGAACTGCTTCGGATCTAATAGACCAACTCATAGCCTATGAACCACAAGTTGACCCTATCATTTCAAAGATAAATTGGTCTGGGGACGATCGTGGTAAGAGGCGTCGGGTTAATCTGGATCTTAACCTTTAATTTCCTGTAGAATTTCTGCTAACCAGGTATTATCTTCTAAACTCTTCTTCTATTGTTTAAGATATTGGGGACAATGTCTCATTTAGGTTTGGGGGAGGGAATTAGTTGATCAGTACCTTGTTTTTTTTTTAGTTTGTGTGTTATTTTTATTTTTTAGTCCAAAATTTTTCGAAAAATACAAAAAAAATTGAAAAATTTTCAAAAATTATAAAAATATTTTGCGTTTTTGTGTATTTTATTTTTATTCTGACTAAAAAGGTGAAATTGGTGAGAGATAGCTGAGTAAGGAGTTTCCACTCCTGATACGTATCTCAAACCTATTTCGAAACAAGTTAATTTTTGTTTATTCATTTTGAATTATTTAATTTGTGAATTCTCCTTAAAACTGACTAAAAATGAATCTTCATATGTTTAGTTAACAGATATTATCAACATATATAGTAACATACGGACATGAGCTAAATTGAAAAGTTTGTAGTATTCAGTGCTCTAGTTTAATTGGAGGAAGCATCTCAAAAAGCAATGGAGTAAAAAAAAAAAAAAAAAAAAACGTCTGAGGTCCGAGTTATTAAGTCTGTAAGGGTGTTTTAACACCTAGTGCCATAAAGCCAACTGGTTTGGGAGTCACTGGCCCAAAGCTCGTTACATGGATCAAAGATGCTGCAAAAAATATATATATCTGAAGTCTGGGTAATTAAGTCTGTAGGGGTGTCTTAACACCTGGTGCCCTAAAGCCAACTGGTTTGGGAGCCACCGACCCAACACTCGCTACATAGATGGAAGATATTGTATATAAATAAAAAATAGAAAAAGAAAAAATCAAAGAAAAAATCAGAAAAATGAGAAAAATTATTCCATTGCTACCAAAAGGTGTTAAATCTGATAGAACTTTAGGACAAAAATATTACTCTCTTATCAACTACACTTATGACTGTTGTGGGCAAAAAATGAGTTGTTTAATATTTTGTTGGCTGTGTATATGGAGAATGGTAAAAATAATCGGAGAGTTTACTTATTCTGTAATTTAGAATGAAACAAAACAACTATTGACTTGGAGTAGAAGTTTCACCTGATTAGTCACTAACATCTTTATTCTCTTTTCGCTTGTCTTTTTGCTTTTGTGTGCATTAGTTTTACTACCTTTTTACTTTTGTAAAACGTTTGTGGGTATCGTTGCTGTAAGCCCTCACGAGACTATAACTCGTCCACTAGGGACACCTAGGGGTTTAAAGGCTTGTTGCATATGCTAAATGCAACCGTGATCCCTACGAAAGTGGCTTAGTTTAATTTTAATTTTATTTTGTTGTTTTGCTCGAGGACTAGCAAAATCTTAGGTTTGGGGGTGTGATGAGCGGAAAATATATCAATATTTACCGCCCCTTTAACTTAATATTTTGTTTAGTTTCTCGGGTTTGATGAACGTTTTGATATGTTTTATTTTATTTTGCAGATAAAATAATATCGGGACTCAATGAAATCATTTAGGACGAAATGTGGATCAAATAAGGGCAATTATTGGACTTGATATATTAATTTTGGAGATTGGAAACTTGAAAGGGCGTTTTTGACGAAGTGCAGTTTTGGAAATTCCAGTTTTGCGCATCTGTCGTATTTGGGGCATAACGTTTTACTCAGATATCGGATTGAGGTGATTCAAGTTCCAGATTAAAGACGACTCAAAGATCTACAACGTTTAAAGAGAACATATTTTCAAATTCTGATGATTTCATGACCGACATTGATGAACCATCCAGAAGTGTGTGGAGTGTAATTATTAAAAGTCATTATCAATCATTTTCAAAGCAAAATATTAATTAATTAATAATTAATAAAAATTATCAAATCAACACCAAACAAGATAAGAAATTATTGGAGCAATTATGGATTTGGTGGAGTAATTAGTGGAGAAATTAATAATGTAATTGGTGGAGAAATTGATTGATGATTTGATGGTGGCAAAATTTTGCCTATAAATACCAAGCCATTTCATTTGTAAAATTCATACTTTCTTCTTTGAAATTCTTAATGAATAAATAAGAAGATTGTATCTAGTTTGTTTATTTTTAGTTTTCAGTAATTAATTTTCAGTTTCGCACTTTCTTTTCTTTACTTTTCAGTTTTTACTTTCCGCGATTTACTTTTACGCACAGTACTTTTCTTTCTTTAATTTTTCAGTTTTTACTTTTCAGTAATGAGGAGGTAATTTCCCAAGCTAGGGTGAAAGGTAATTCTTTTACTGTTACTATTTAGATTAATCTCCCTTAAAAATAATATATTCACTATTTAAAATACTGATTAATAAAGGATACCGCTATATTGGTCGGTTGGCAATTCAATTTAATCTGGTTTAAACCTGACTAATCAAGGATACCGCCAGATTGGTCGGTTGGTAAATTTATTTTGGTACCGCCTTTATGGCTGGATTATGGACAAATATTACCGCCTATATGGCTGGTTGGACTTAATTTGACTTAATCAGGATACCGCCAGATTGGTCGGTTGGTAATATTATAACAAGTTTATATATTATTTTATGGGAGATTTCTAAATAAGTAGTAGTAAAAGTAATTCCTTTTACCTTAGCATTTATTTTACTTTTTACTTTATGTCTTTTACTTTTCAGTATTTTTACTTTATGTCTTTTATTTTTCAGTTATTAGTCCTAGTTATGTGTTGTAACTAAATAGTTATCTGGGGTTGTGATGAATTTCAATATCACCGGTTTATAAGGGTTAGATTATAGTTTGGGTATTATAAAGATTTATTTATTGAGTCTTAATCTTAATGCTTTTTATTAATTGGCCATTAATAAAATTGATTAGGTAAACTTAAAATGAACTAGACATAGGGATTTTAAGTTTAAGACCTTAGACTCAATAGCCCACGATCTTCCTTAAGGATAGATAACCCTTTAATAGATTTCCTTACAGGATAGGAATATACCTGTCGGGCGAGGGTAGCCATAATTGGAACTCAATCTTAATGAATCCAGATAATGTGGTTGACATAGGAATATGGTTCAATTGGGTTACACTGGGTATTTGTGTCTGACCATCGACAGATGCTTTCGCATAATTTCGTGTTCCAGGTTAATAAATCAATGTTTTACCCATCTATATAATAATCACTTCATCTTTAAAATGGTATTGGAAGAAATCACAACCCTAGATCTTTGTGTCTTTTGTTATTTTCCTTAGTATTTTCTTTTGTCTTTTTATTTATTTATTTATTTAGTAAAGCCATTCAATAAATCAAACAATCATTCTCTTCTCTATTTAATTAGATATTTGTAAATAAATAGATTCAATAATTAATAACAACATTAGGAATTAAGTCCTCGTGGGATCGATATTTTTATACTACTTGAACGATACGTGCGCTTGCGTTATACGTGTGTGTTTACGCCGGTCAGTGGCACGTGCACCTTTACCGTTAAAAGGTGTTTTAGGCATTTTGCCTAATAAACAAGATTCGCAGACGTCATATGAATTTGGATCAAATCCGTCCAAGTATCCACTCTTCGAAAGTGAGGATATACGAGTCTTGTTAATGTGTCCCAAACAACAATGCCACATATAAGTTTCATATTTGTTACTTAATTTAAGCCTTTTGTTTGTCATGTTATATGTTTGAGATTGATTTATATTCAAAATATAAAGACCATTATTCACATCAGCACTGCATATCTCCAAATCATTTTTATAAACAAAACACCATGTGTTTCTGAATACAAAATTATGCCCACATTGGGCTAAACAAGATACAGAAATAATATTCCTAGTCAAACTAGGTACATAATAGCAGTCTGATAAAATAAGTACATGCCCCGAGGGCAGTTCCAAAATATAGGTCCCAACAGCCAAAACGGCGACTCTAGTCCCATTTCCAACTCGGAGGTCTATCTCTCCTGAAGTCAGCCTCCTGCTAATCTGCACATCATGCACATCAGTACATATATGAGTACCACAACCATAATCAAAAAACCAATTTTTAAAACTAGAAGTAGACATGTTTATCTCTATAAAAAACATACCTGAAGCCGGAGTCTTGCCCACCTTCACTTCATTCATGTGCGCCTTGTACTCACGGCAGTGACGCTTCCACTGACCTCGTTTGCCACACTGCAGGCAGACATCTTGGGATTTGTCATTTTCCTTCCCATAAGACTTTGATGATTTGGCCTTGCCCTTTCTTTTCTTCTTATTCTTCACGCCTCCAGAAGCCTTTGGCCAAGCCTTGGATGACTGAGATGTCGAAGTGAAGTGCGCCTCGCGCTTTTTGCCCTTCAAAAGCTCTTTTTCTGCTTCTCGCAGCATTGTCATCAACTCTTCAAGAGTATGGTCTTGGTTCATCATATTGTAGTTCATGATGAACCCGCTCCAGCTGTCATGAAGAGACTGCAAGATCAAATCTATAGAAGTCTCAGCCTCAAAGGTTATGCCAAGCTGACCCAACTGTTTGATGTCAGCAATCATCTACGAAACATGGTGCTCGACAGATGTACCATCTGACATTCGAGAGTGAAAGAACTTCTTCTGTAATTCATACATATGCGATCTAAGGTTAGATCGGTGAAGGTCCTTTAATTTTGCCATCATAGTATAGAGATCCAATCCCTTATTCTGGCGATGAAATTGAGGGGTCATTGCAGCGAGCATAACGGATTGAGCAGTTGAGTTTTCATCACTATGAGTCTTCCAAAGCTTAAGCTCAAGCGGCTGCTCAATTCCAGGCTTAGGCCCGAGAGGTCTCTCTATCTTCGAGCATCTTCTCGGCCCCTATGACAATCCTGAGGTTCATATCCCAGTCAGGAAAGTTCGCACCATTAAAGACATTTTCATCCATGATAATGTCCCTAACGTTGATCTTTCCGGCCACCTTAATTGCAATAGTCTAACTATTCAATTAACGATTTTTGGGTACAGTCCAACTTTTACAATAAAAATAATAAAATATTAGTCTAACTAATAAATATATAAAATGACGAAATAACTTTGAAAGCGCGTATTGGCAAGTATTTGAATGAAATTAAAAATTCAAAACTAGCCTCCCACTATTTTTTGGGGAGCCTTTAACCCTCTATTGAGTACTCGGGAAACCTAGATTCCTAGTGGGCTAGGATCCCGTTAAATAACACACAACCTTTACTTTGGCCAACAAGTTGTATGATATTTAACTAGGTAGATCTCTAAGATCAATTGGATCTCATCCAATTCCTAGATCCGGTAGGTGGATCTTCAAGTCCGAAACATATATACAATATATATGCCAATATATCCAATATATTTTCCTAACCTTTTCCTCTGAATCAACTAAGCCTTGGCTTTGGCTCAACAAGCTTAATGATTCCAGTTAAGCGGGACCCATTGACAGTGGGAAAGCTTTGTAATCCACATCGATGAACAAGAAGTGACCTTGACTTTGGCCAACAAATCACAACTTGCCCAAGACATGCGATATGGAACAAAACTTTCGTGGTTCAAACACATCCGCGATGGACATTGATCTTGACTTTGGCCAACAAACCAATGCCAATCTTGGATCTTGAGAGAGAACTACTCAATGGAAGGAATTCGCTTAATATTTGTTTGAGGGTTTTTCGCGTAAATTGGCAACCAATTTATTATCTTTGATTAGGTCTCATCATACACCCTTAAGCATGCATTCTAAAAGCATAATGAGGAGCGAAATAAATAATAACGATATGCGGATGGATATTCAACAAATTATTCCTAGAACAAATCTCTCAATTTCCTCTCCCCGGCTAGCACTATACTTACTTCTACCCAATTATATAATAAAATAAAGAAACCTCATTTACAATTAGGGGAATTAGTGAGAAGAGAAGTACAAAGAGTCAAGAGATAAAAGGCTGGACACGCAAGTCCAATTTAATAAATTCTAAATTTATTATAATAATTTCCAAAATTGCCCTTACCCAACTAATATCCATCCGATATACATTATTCATACAATACATCCATGTATTCACACAAAGCATGTTATTCAATCAATCTAATCCAATTAATTAATCTTTGAATTAATGATCATCCAATGTTCAAACAACGATTTCATTTTCGCGAGTCCAACTCGTTTAAGAATAAGTACTCAAAGTGCGTATTCTTGAATTATATCGAACTATAATTTTAAATCCGATTTAATTTGTATCCAATACTAATTCATATTTAATTCCAAATTAAATAATTACACTTAATTAATGTACATTTTAGACTTAGATTCTAAATCCAATCTTAATGGGTCTCAAAGGCCCAATTAACATCCAATGTTAATTTAATTAAAGTCCAATGGGCTTTTAATTAATTTCTTAAGGCATGGACTTTGGCAACCAAAGCCCAATAAAGAATCACCATTTTCCATAAAATTAATTTTGGCCCATTAGGCCCAATTAAATATTTAAAGGCCCAATTATTCAATTTGGACTTTATGGAATGGTTTTATGCCCAATTTGGATCCAATCCAATTGTCCTAAACCAACTTGGCCCAACCAAGCCCATTAAGCCCAAATGTAATAATATTAGCATAATTCCAAATTGAAGACTAATTTATTTAATTATAATATTCCAAATATCACAATTATTTTAATTAAAGTGTATTAGCCATAATTAATTAGTTAAATTAATATTTCCAAAACACCAATTTACCTAATTAATCATGCTATAATATGTTCAATTCATGTCCAACATAATTGAAGCAAAATCAACAGAACCTCCTATTACACTTGCATGAGTATCCAATACCCAAATATATGAGAACTATGTCGTTACGCTTCCATAACGCGCATAAGTGTAATACTAGTCTATTCCGCATTATCGATGTTCAGTCTCGATAATACACTGACTAGGGATATTTAATGATTAAACCTTTAGTGGATTGATACTGTCTCATATCTTATAATCCGGAACTAAGCACAAGGACTTTTATCATTTATGTATTTAAGTAATCTATTTACAAAATGATAAAATGGCAATTTCCTTTGTCACATAGTTAATTTGTATAAAAACCACAATGTCTTTTTCAAATAGTGATGTTATGGGTCATAATTGTCCAACAATGTTTTCCATTTTTGATACTGTATTTGACTACCTGTAAAGAACATGTGATATGTTCCTCGTTTCTGATGATGAATGTGATTTACTGTATAGAAATCGTGTTCGACTTTCTGCTTCTATTTATGGATGAATTCGAAACGGTTTGAGCGAGTTCCTATTAATGAATATGAATTGAAATGACAAGTTTGATATGATTCTAGTATGAAATGTTTGATTCGATCTACTTTGCTTTGAAATGGCATGGTTTGCATTGATGTATGAAATACGTAACTTTTGATAATATGTTAAGTGAGATAACTTTCGAATACTGATAAGATTATAATGTAATTTTGAATGATTGGACAAAAGGATGGAGAAATTTCGATGACGAATTTTTTTTCGGAATAGTTCTAGAAGGTTTTTGAATTAAAGTTAGTTTTAGAGCGAGATAATAATCAAAAATAAAAGTTTATGCATTAGAAAATAGGTTGGAATATTTTTAAGTGAAGCTTCGTCGTGTTGGAAAACGCGTTGTTTCGAGAACCGGTTATGTGATTCCTGTTTATATCGTTATACATGGAAAGTTAGTTTTTTTGGCTATAAAAATAGCAAACAAACTCTGATTGAGCTGATTCTTAAACCTTTAGACTCATTTTTCCTAGACGAACAACTTTTGAGTTGATCACTTTTTTGAAATTTATAACAGAAGGGCTTCCAAAATATCAATTTTTGAGAATGCCCCATGATATGGACCTAATAGTAATTTTGCAAAGTTTCAAATGTAATTTTTAAAAACTTTTCTATAAATACCTCAACGTTTCTTGAAATTGTGAAAATGGCATAACCCCACAAATCCTCTCACTCAACCCCCCGTACCTAAAATTTTGTTTTATGAAGCCCTTGTCGCGCCGGCGGCAGACAACCATCGACGGCCGGTGTGACGGCCTAGAGGGGTGCGTCGGCCACCCCTCCATCTTATGGTGGCCAACGGTAGCCCCAGAAATAGGGAGAAACGTGCGCGGGTATGGGTTTTCCGATCCCGACTTGCGTTTCATTTTACGGCCCAAGCCACTCGCCAAATTGAGGCTCTCAGAGAGTACTACAAGTTGGCGGTGATGGTTTTTCCATTTCGTGTATGATTACACGCGAATCAATGATGGAAGAAATGGTGAACAGTAACCATCAAATGAACAATAGCTCTGATCAAAATTCTATCAATTCTAGCGTGATCGTGGGATCGTTTAGAGTCCGTATATGCCCTTGAAATCTTGATTTGACTAGGACATGGATTGTTCGCGAAGCTAGGTAAGTAACCCATGCGATGAGTATTTGAATTGTTGACTTGTGTTTAAATGTATATAGAGATGATTGAAATATTTAGGATAAAATAAGGATAGTTAAGAGATGGATTTGAGAACAGACTTCGATATTATGTATAGTTAAGCTAATTGACCATCGCATGTATGTAGTTTTGTTATTACTATGAAAAGAAGTGAAATATTTGATGAGCCAAATGTCTATATACATGTGTTTATGTGTATGTATATGAACCTGTAATGGTGTGTGTATGTTTATGTAATTGAATATGTACATGTATAAGAATATATACACATATCCATATATGGATATGATTATCAGATTTGTATAATTTGAGCATAAAGAAACGATAAATGGAGTAAGTTATGATTTCTGAATTTATCTTAGCACGTGTAGATATGTACTATTTGAATAAGTTTGATACTGACTAATACATATGATTTAGCTGTATAAAGGTTGGGTTGGTATAAGCTAAGTATTTCTTGAGTGATAAAGGTACGTGATTGATATGATGCGTATATGAATGGATATGTTTATTTTCTAAGATCATGTATCAAATATTTTCAGATAAGATTTCTAAAACGGAGTATGTTTGACTAGTAAGTAAAAGATATGAGGACTATTAAAGGGTGTGGTATCTGAATTCGAAGTAATGTGTATATTCATATGTTTGGTGTATATACCTATATGTATGACTATTCTGATGATAAAGCAGTATTTGTCATGTATGTGTCTGTGTATGAGAAATCATGTGATGAGTTTGTGTTACGTAATACGTGTGCATGTGTGTATGTTTAATTGGTTGATAATTTGGTGGTGTTGTAGCCGACCTGGTTAGGAATCTATTTGGACGGCATTCATCTCATACCTATTCTAAAATAGGTAATGAGTCTCGTACGAGCATCACTTGTGTAAGACAGCGTAATGTGTGTGTTGTTTGAGTTATGTGTTCTTTAATGTATTGATTGTTATGTATGTTTCATTGTCGGTTGCACGATGATTGTATGTATGTCTAAGTGTACGTGTGTGTGATAGATTCTTTGATATGTATGGATTGTATATGTTTACGTGGAATGAATGAATGACTTGAAAACCGATGTGAATATAAGGTGTTATAAAGTGAGTGTTTGCTAGGTTTTTTATTGTATGCACGTGTATATTATGAAAGAGACTGAATGTATTTGTAAGCTTCTATTCCTAGACATGTCTCCAAGTAAGAATTCTGAAATTGGATTTGCATAAATATAAGAGAAGTGAGCTATGATTTCCTAACAGATTTGTATGAATGCATATGTCACGAATGTTAAGCTATCATAAAGCTATCAAAACTAAAGAAAGTTTAAATCGAATTAGAGAAAGTTTGTTTGACTTATCGATTTGATGATATTTCAAAGATGCTTATTCATGATAAAGTATAAAAATGTAACTTCACGTTTCATATGATTGAAATGGATTCGATATTAAATGACGTACTCTGAGATATGTTCGAATTTTACTTTGTATGTTTTGGATGTTTGGATATTAGATTGGGCATGTGTAAAGAATAAACGATAATAAAAAGTTGATAAATCTGAACTCGTAATAACTTGGTAATCCTGAAAAGCTTCTTATATTCTTTACTTGTATGTTTTGTTTGTAGTACGAGCATGGTTACTTATTGAGTTTTATAACTCACATCAAATCAGTTTGCTAGTTTTGTAGGTTGGCTACCAGATGAGTCAACCACTTCAGCTTTGGAAGCCATGCTCGAGACGCGAATCACCCAAGTTGCAGTCACCATCGAAAATGTCTTGGGAAAATTCTTAGAGGGTTAGGATCTATGGTTATTATGTTATTCGTCATGTTGAGCACGCTGTTTTGTATTTATTAAGTAAAAGTTTTGATGGGATATGATGTTGTGGGCACAGATCCATCAAGTGTTGATTGATGTTGTGGGCACGGAGCCCTTAAGTGCTAATTTTGAGCTTGATGTGTTTTGCGTGGACCTGAGATCCTTTTGTACATTTGATGTTTTCTCAGGCTTCATTTTGATGTTGGAATGTGATCTAGGTTGTCTATTTTTAGGATACAATAGTCTGTTTTTCTATAAATTTGGAGGCTTATGGAGATGGGTTAATCATGTCTCTTGTCGGTAGTATTCTACCTCTGGCGGAGTGTTACATATTATTAAATTATAAAATTAGATTAATAAATTTATTAAATTAAAAAAAACATATTACAATAAAACTATATATTATAAATTTATAAGAAATATATTATAATAAGAAAACATATTATATTATCCTATTAAAATAAGAAAAATAATTAAATTATAAAATTAAATTAATAAATCTAAAACTAAGAACCTTATTATAACAATAAAATATATTATATTATTTTTGATAACTTTTTGAATATCCGGATATATAAATATAAATATATGTGTCTGTGTGTGTATATGCATGTGTGTTAAACATTTTAAACTTTTCTCATCGCAATATGTGATATGTAATCTTTACCATTATTATTTTTAATTAAATTATAAAATTAAAATATCCCTAAAATTATTTTTTTATTAAATTGTAAAATTAAAATAAGAAACCTATTACAATATAAAAATATAATCTCATAATAAAATAAAATAAAACCTATTACTTTAATTAATTAATATTGTAATTATTATTTCTTAAAATTAAAATGATAAACTATTAAAATAAGAAATTTATTACAATACGAAAACATATTATAATATCTGATTAAAATAAAAAAAAATGTATATGGCACCTAATTTACAATTTATTTTTTTTTATTTTTCAATTATAAAATTAAAATATCCCTAAAATTATTTTTTTATTAAATTGTAAAATTAAAATAAGAAACCTATTATAAAATAAAAATGGAATCTCATATTTATTATTAAATTATAAGATTAAAATATCGTTAAAAATAATTTTTTATTATCAAATTGTAAAATTAAAATAAGAAAACATATTACAATATAAAACTTAATTTACTCTTAAAATAATAAACATATTAATTTAATTAATTATTATTGTAATTATTATTTTTAAATTATAAAATTAAAATGATAAACTATCAAAATAAGAAACTTATTATAATAAGAAAACATATTATAATATCTGATTAAAATAAAAAAAAAATGTATATGGCACCTAATTTACAATTTATTTTTTTTTATTTTTCAATTATAAAATTAAAAAAATAAATTATTAAAATAAGAAAATGTAATATCTCGAATTTTTCGGAGTAGATCTAAAATGCTTCCGAATAAAAGTTAAAGGTATGAAACGAGATGGTATTCGAAAATCAGAATTTATGTGTTAGAAAATAGAACAAAATATTTTAAATATAAGCCTTGTCACATTGGGAAACGTGTGGTTTTGAGAACTGGTTACACGATTTCTGATTATATCGTTATACGCTTAAAAGTTTCTTGTTTCGGCTATGAAAATTGCAAATGAACTCCGATTGAGTTGATTCTTAAACCATCAGACTCGTTTTTCTGAGAAGAACAACTTTCGTGTTAAACACTTTTCGAACTTTTTTTTTATCAGAAATGCTTCCAAAATATGAATTTTCGTGAATGCCCTATGATAGGGACCTAATTGTAATTTTCGGGGGTCTAAATGTAAATTTCAGAAACTTTTCTATAAATACCCATAGTTTTCAGGAATTGCCAAAATGGAAAAACCATCACAAATCCCCCACACCCTCCCCCACGTCCAAAACACATTTCTAGTTTGATGTTCGTGTCGGCGGCCTGCCGGTCAACGCGACTAGTTAGAGGGGTGCGCCGGCCACCCCTCCACCTTGTGGTGGCCGGCGGCAGCCCTGGATCGCTGGAAAACAGTGGAAATGAGGAAGAAATACGCGAGTTATGGGTATCCCGAACCCGACTTGTCGCTTCGTTTCACGGTCCAAGCCACCCGCCAAATCAAAGCTCTTGGAGAGTACTACAAGGTTGTGGTGTCGGTTTTGCGGAATGGCGCTTGTTTTGCAGTTGGCTACCAGATGGGTCAACCATTTCTACTTTGAAGTCATGCTCGAGACGTGGATCACCCAAGCGGAAGTCACCCTCTCAAGTGTCATGGGAGAAGTTTTAGAAGATTAGGATATTTGATTTATTGTTTTGTTTGTCGTGCTAAGCACGTCGTTTGTATTAAGTAAATGTTTTGATTGTTTATGATGTTGTGGGCACATAACCCTTGAGTATTGATAGATGATACGGGCACGGAGCCCTTGGGTGATGATTTTGATATGTTGGTGTGGACTTGTGGTCCATTTTGATATATAATGTTTATTTCAGGTTTGTTTTGATGCTCGACTGAGATCCAGGTTATCTCGTTTTAGGATACATTATGCCAGATTTTTTGTAAATTTAGAGGCTTATGGAGATGGGTCAATCCTGTCTCCTGCCGGTAGCATCATCCCTCTACCGGGGTGTTATAGAAATCTATTATAATATTAAAATAAAATCTCATATTTATTATTAAATTATAAAATTAAAATAAATCTATAATTAATTTTTTATTATTAAATTGTAATATTAAAATAATACATTATTAAAATAAGAGACCTATTACAATATAAAAATAATTTATTATTAAAATAAGAATTATAAATAGCAACCCTTTATAAAATATGGCCATCTTTTTCATTTTGGGTATATTATTGATTGTTATTTGTTATTTTATTATAAATTATTTCTATAAAAATTTTCATGATCTTTTTATTATTTGTTTTGCTTCAAGATGCATACTTTAACTATTAATTTTTTGCTAAGTTATTCTGGCTCTTAAATTATTTTATATGTTTTTTATGAATTTTTTATTATTAGTTTTGCTTAAGTCAGACTATGACTATTAGTTTTTGCAAAGTAAATCTGGATTAGTCTATATTTGAAGTTAGATAAGAAAATTTAGGTTTAAATTGAATAAATTTCATTAGAATTCATCAGAAAGAAAATTAAGATTTTTAAAAGTTATTTATAGTTATGTATATGATATCGAATTAGAGATAAAGATGATAGAGAAACTTTAATGTGAATAAGAAAATATTATTTGACAATTGAGTGACAAACGAAGAAGTTAATTGTAAATAAATCAAATTATCTTATTTATATTTTAAAATTGATGAGATTCGAAACATTTATAAATTAATATTTAAAATAACATTTTATATTTTTTATGATATAAAATTATAATTAAACATATGTTTGGCCGGCACAACGTGCGGCACGTGCTAGTTGAAAAAAATAGAAGAAAATGACAAATGCCACGCCAAAACTATCTAATGGCCTCATGTGATTACATCACATCACCTCCAAGGCTCCAAAGGCTTCAACTTCACTGTGTCTCTCTTCGCAAACTGTCTTTGAAGTCTCGGCAGCTAAAAACCAACACAAAGAGGCTTCTCAATTCTCACAATTTTTATAACCTTCCTTTCAGGCCAGTAGAATTTCATTTTCCCACTTTATTAGTTCATTTTATCCGTTAAATATTGGTGGGTATGGATTGAATTCATGTGCTATTACTTCTTTTTCTTCTTCTTCTTCTTCTTTTTTGGTGTTTTACGTAATAATCTATGTGTTGCTTGCAATTTGACTGTAATTATTTAGCAAAAGATTAAGATACTATGTTATTGGGTTATAGATTAGCTGAATTTAGATCGCTTATGATAAAATACGACTTGGGTTTGCTTCTTTTTTCTTTTTAAATTGTTTTAGGCGATTGTTTTTGATAATTCAACTTAAATCTTTGTTAAATGATTTGAACTTTGTGTCATATATAATTCTAATCGACGTAATAACATTTCTTCAATTCGCTGTTCCATGTTTAGAACTTTCTGCTTCAATTACTGCATTCATTCTGCAATTTTTTTTTAATGTCGTTTCTTCTTCAATTTTGCGTTTTCAAAATTATCAATGAACATTTGGAGCTCGCTTTGCAGAATTGGAATGACAGATAGTATTGGTCGTGACACTTTAACATCAGCTGATAGCTCAATAGGAAAGCTTCCTGATCATCTCCTGATAGAAATTTTTATCCGAATCCCTGTTTCAGAATGGGTTCAATTATCTTGTGTGAAAAAGCAATGGGCCTATCTGTTTCGAGGAGAGTGCTTGTGGCAAGCCGCTCTTGCCAGGACTTTTCCACTGGCTGGCCAAGCTAAAAGGTGGCCGGGACCTATCCCTAGAGGTATAAGCAGGAGGTAAAATCTCTATTTTTCTTCCTTCGTGCACTTTTGCTCCTTTTGACCTTTTTCCTCTCAGTCACTCTCGGCTTAGCTTTTCTCAGTAGAAGAAAATTTATTTCAGCTTTCAAGAATGTGAACTTTGGATAACTGTTACTACATATGAAATTACTTCTTGATAAGAATGTACATTTGGTTCTGGGCAGTGAATTCTCTACTTTTAGTGGACTTATATGTGGCACTGGATTTCAATATTTGTATATCAAAAATAGTCTTCTTTTGTTAATTTGCCATCTTAGTGCCATTCTAATTTCTGCATATTATTTTCAGGAGATACATAGCTTTACTAGTTAGTAAACAGATATTTTCCCCGTATGGCAAGATAGACGAGATTGTGGGGCATACTTATTTGTTTCTGAAAGAGCAGCTTGAACTCTCAACCATGCCACCTCCTTCGGGAGTGCTCCATGGAACAATTATTGGTATGTTCTCCACTTCCTCTTTCCTCTATCTCTTGTTCGGTGCTTATATATATATATTAACTCAAATGAAATAGACAATTTTTTACTTGTTCCTGACCTTAATAAGTATATTGATTAGAAAATCGCAGTATTTTCCGTGAAAAATCTATCTCTTATACTAGTAACACATATAGCAATTTCTTCTGTTGAAAAGTTCGGTGAATATCCATTATGTTTTAGTAGTAAATTTTCTTTTATAACTAAAATATTAATTTTCAAATAAGTTACATATATTTACTGTTCACTAAACACTATTATATCAAGCAAGCAGGGTGTTATTTGAGCTTGGTTCATTAAGGTAGTTGAGCTTAAGGTTATGATTGGGCTTGGTTTCTACTTAATAAACAACTTATCCAAGCATCTTATAAAGTTAAAACTGTTTATGCACACCTTGAGTATTTTTTGAAGGCATGTGCATCATGTACATAGCCTATCCCACCTAGTTGGAAAAGGCCTTTGTTTGGTTATATTCATAAGGTAAATATTACACTATTTCCTGCACTTGTGGTCTTGTACAAGCTGTTCTAATTTCGCATTCGAGGATATTACTTGCTGGAATGTATGTATTATGTTCTGGTTGTCCATAGCTTTCTTGCACATTTGACATAGGTATATAATTAACCCGATAAATATGTTGGGTACCAATTCCAAAGTGAAATTTAGAGTTCACCAACCTAAATCGGGAACTCTAAAATTGCAAATCATGATTTACTAAGGTGTAGCCTTTTGCTTTTGTGTCATTATGTTTGTGAATTGTGATTGAGCAATCTTTTGTCCTGAAGAGTTTCCAGAGCTTAAGCATTCTCAGTAAGGATACTTGTTTGGGTTTTGGCAGATCAGTTTATTGCTTGTGGCAAAAAGAGAGACATAGCACATGAGCTTGCTTCACAAATCTGGTTGGCTGTTCTTGACAATTTGGAGGAAAATAAGCAAACATTTCTCGTACTTAAACGTCTCGCACTAGAAGGCGATGTAAGCTGCCATTTAGAAACCCCCTTTATGAGTTACATGCTATTAAGGCTTACTGAGACTATTGCAAAACCAACACATATTCATTTAAACATCTGTAATACAATCATAAGTTCCATTGCATCCATGTTATTATATGCAGGTTTTTCTTCCATATCCATACTCAAGATCAGATAAAGTGCAATGGAGAGTGTTCGAAAAGCTCTTCACAGATTTTCGTGATTGCTTCAATCAAGTGGATTACTATGATGTATTGGCATGCGCAAAGAACAAGTTTCAGACAATACCATCATTATGGTTAGGTTACTAGTCTGCCTCAAATTGTGTATTACGACAATGCAAGTATTTGTATATATATATGATTGTAGATGTGCAGTAGCATAATGGAGTGGAGACCTTTTCTCCCTCCCTCAGGAGAAAAGATACTGCTGTATATGTGTGTTATTAATCAACGAATGATTAGGGAAGTTCCCCCGAAAAATATGGCCAGACCAATCTTTACCTTTTCTTCATTTTTGTAGAATGAAAATCCTTTTCCTGTTTGAAATTCTTGGATTTTTATGCAAATGTGAGAATTTATCAATTTTGTTGAATCTTTTGTTACACACAAAAGGAGTCCTAAAATTGAATTGTAAGCTTAAGATGCTTGTTAAGTCATTTAAGTGTTTATAGTGCAGCTTCTGCTGAAGTTCAAATTTTGTATATCTGCTTTCTACGTAGGCTCAATATGCTGAAGCAAATACTGCTGAGTGATGGGGATTTGAGTTTTGTAGCTTATGATGTATGACTGTATCTGCCATGAGAGAGTCAAGTAGTTGATTCAATCAATGTCTGTGTTTCATACACATTATTATGTAAAGTGCTCTACTTTTTCAAGTATATTCATGTATTTTAGAGAAATTCTCACTTTTCTCTTGATATAAAACGCAAGTACTGTTTATTACGAAAACTTGGAATTTGTTCTCTTTTCCATTTATAATTAGAAAATTGTTTACTTTTCCACCTAATAAAATGGAAAAGTATACAAATTATCCCTTTAATTTATCATTTTTTCACCTCATAAAAGTTAAATATATTTGACACTTCATATGGAAAAAAAAAAACAATTTTAAAATTTTTCATCATAAACGATATTTATGTTATTTATAAAGTTGAAAAATGATAATTTGCCATCGTTCTATTGACTTCTGTATACCATCAAAATAACGAATGGTCCTATCTCATCTAAAAAACTGCAACGCACCTTCATTTTGCATAATTTTGTGTGCCGCTCACATGGATTGAAATGACAAAAATTGTTTTTATTTTTGATAAAAAGAAAAAAATTAGAGAAAGAGGAAAGGAAATAATAATAATAATAATAATAATAATTATTATTATTATTATCATCCTCATCATCAATCGTTTTATTTTTCACATAATTAATTGAGTTTTTGTTATTATGGGTTTCTGTAGTACAAATTCACAGGAATTATCTGACTCATTCACTCATTTAATCCTTGAAGATATATTCGCATTGATAGAAAAGTATGATTTATGATGAAATATAATCCAATGGAATGTAATAGAACATAACAAAATAGAGAGTAAGGTACTATAATATTATTTGAGAAAAAATGAAAAGTTTATAATGTAATATTTTAAAACATTGTTTGATAAATAAAAATGTAATGAAATGGAACCTAACTAAATATATTCTACAGACAATTGTGTCATTTTAGATTTAAAGGTTCCATTTTAGATTTTAAAAGTAAAAAGATAAATATTTAATGTTATTTATTAAGAGATAAATTTATCTTAACAAATAATTTTATTTTTTATAAAATTTATGCTCATCATTAATTTTTAATTAGACATCATTAATGTAAGGTGTTTATTTTTTTTTTCTTACATGTGTGAATTGAGGATCATGAGTGATGCAAATTTGTTGTTCATTGAGACAGTTTTAGGAGCAACTTTGGCTAATATATTATTAGAAGGAAGGCAGAGAATTTTCCCTTTTCAGAACTTCACCAAATGTTGTCATGGCTGCAATCCCTCCCTCCAAATATGTGCCAAGGCTTGTATTACTCTTCGATTTTTAGATTTTTTAGTTTTATTGTGGTTTTGGGACTTTGTTGGATGGTATTTAGTTTGATTCCAACAGTGATTGAGGCAATTTTTTTTTAAGTTTATGTTTGATAAATGTAATATTTTCGTTACTAATTATTGATATCAAAATAATTTAGGAATAAGTTATTGAAAGTAACGAGATCCGTCCAAATATAAGAATCTAGGTTAATTTGAAATGACGAGTTTTTTTAATCTATTTTGGGGTGAAATTGGAATAAAATTTTTTATTTTTTATTTTAACATATCATATATGTTTTTTTTATTTTATAATATGTTAGTGTTGAATACTTTTGTTCAATTGAGTTGCTCAATGCTTCTATTTTGTTGAGTTTGGTTGATTTGTCTAAATGTTTAAATATTGAAGGCATAGAAAATTTTGAGGTCCAATGATGTAATTAAATAGTGGAGATCAGATTTTCGGAACAAAAATTGACTATCTCAAGAAAATGACGAAAGCTGGTTCGAATAGATTTATCGATTCTCTAATAAAAAGGGTAAAGATAAAAATTGGATCTTCAACTCTCATAAAAGATGCACGAGATGCAAGAGAGGAGAATGTTGTGCTTGAATTATTTTATTAAGGTCATTTGTATTTTTTTGAAAAATGTGAGAAAATTATTTGTCTTGATTGGTTATTTT
>SKCR01026019.1:0-19508 GCA_019454045.1 Zanthoxylum bungeanum | reverse complement strand
TGACGAAAGCTATTCCTCAGCAAAGGTTTGAGCGACATGTACATAGTTTAGGTGTTAGATGCTTGAGTGACTATCTATAGGCCAAATGGGAGATTATTGGACAATTATGACCCATAGCGTCACTATTTAAAAAAGACATTGTGGTTTTTGTACAAATTAACTGTGTGACAATGGAAATTGATATTTTATCATTTTGTAATTAGATTACTTGAATATATAAATGATAAAAGTCTTTATGATTAGTTCCGGATTATAAGATATGAGACAATATCAATCCACAAAGGTTTAATCATTAAATATCCCTAGTCGTAGTATTATCGAGACTGGACATCGATAATGCGGAATAGACTAGTATTACACTTGTGCGTGTTATGGAAGTGTAACAGCATAGTTCTCATATATTTAAGTATTGGATACTTATACAAGTGTGATAGGAGGTTGTGTTTACCGATGGTACGGAAACAGCTTCGCTCTTGATAGACCTTGCGGAATCCCATTGGTAGTATGCTTATGTGTCTATGGGAATCCGCATCAGGGTAGGTGTATTTGGTCTTAACCTGAGACTTGCATCGCTAGTACTTGCGACAATCAATACGCTTTGGTTTTGTCGTCCAGGACTTTAACAGGTTCTGTGTACGCCACTTCTGGGTTTATTGAGAATCGTAGTGTATTGGGTGTGATGTCAAGACGGAAGTATCACTTCAGTCATATGGAGATGATGATCACGCATGGATACATAACTGGTTCTCTATTATATTTCAACTATCGGGATAATATGACAAAGTCATGATTATCCGATTATAGATACTAGTTGCTTGTGATCCGATATATGCTTCGTACGGGGCAGACACTATTCCAGCCCCAGGCCTTGCATGTGACATCAGATACTGGATCGCAATATGCAATACTATGTATATTACGCCTGTTATAGATTATATATTCCTTAAAGAATATTTCTGGAGAATTTAAGGCACGACGCTTTGCTAGAAGCCAACCATGTCTCGTAAATCGGTAGGAACGTGGTACCGGTACGCATGTGTTCGGATAATCCGACGACCGGATTTACTACCAACATATCCATGGA
Organism: Zanthoxylum bungeanum; assembly: GCA_019454045.1. Taxonomy (NCBI): domain Eukaryota; kingdom Viridiplantae; phylum Streptophyta; class Magnoliopsida; order Sapindales; family Rutaceae; genus Zanthoxylum; species Zanthoxylum bungeanum. The sequence continues at coordinate 18,424 of SKCR01026019.1, read as the reverse complement.
TCTCATGGGTCGCTTCCCGAAAATTCACCGATGACGTATAACTCGAACATGATTAATCTAGGATTAATTAGAGGAGAGAGAAAATTAATCTAGGATTAATTACAGAAAGATTTTATCTGAGATAAAATTCAATTTATAGAGAGAGAACGATTAATTTGGAATTAATCGATAAAATAATATATTCGATATATAAATGAATTAGATTTCATAACGGAATTAAAATTGGATTTTAATTCGGGCGAACGAATTAATTTGGAATTAATTCGTGAACGACTTTAATAATAATTTTGCGAGGCATTATTATTTAATTAAATTTGATTTAATTAAGTCGCAACGGAAAATTCGTTAATTCAGAATTATGAACCCGAGCCCGGAATGTGTTTGCGGGCCGACTCGGATTTTGAATCAAGTGGGGCCCACAAGTCACATCAAGTCACATCACTAGTCAATCCTTTTCCTTTTTGGTGATGGAAGTTAGTGAAGGATTTGATGGTTGCTTGTTCAACACACAAGTTTAAAAGGTTCAAAGACATTTACCAAATTTTGAGATTTGGTATATGTTTTGATTTTTTGAAAATCATAACACCTTTTTACACTTAACAAAAATTCACTCTCACACAAAAACCATATTGCCGTGAACCTCTCCTCCAAAGAAGAAAATTTGTTGCATTTTTTCTTTCAAGCTAGCACTTCCAAGAATCATACTAAGGTGTTAGGGAAACTTTCCCATAGAGTTTGGAATCAAACTTGAAGGCTTGGAGCTCAACACATCATTCATACAAAGAGGAGTTTGGAGCACTTCAAAGGAAGCAAAAATTTTGAACTCTACACATCCATCCAACCGAGTATTGTGAGTATATTTCCGCTATACTTCATTACGTATTCACATGATTTTATGCTTAAAATGATCTTGGTTTGTTCATTAGAACCCAACACGAACACTCTACAAAGAAATGCCCTAGGATTAGTTTGATCAAATCCATAAAGAAACAAAGGAAAATTCAAGAAAAAGTTTGGGATTTCAAGGGATTAAAGGTAATCTACTTAACCCTAAGCTTGAAATTTAGTTTCATATTTTCTTGAATTCTTAGAATGGTACTAGGGTTCCTTATTTTCTTGAATTTTGGGGTTTTTGATGTTGGTTGATGGATTTGGAAGCTTGAAGCATGTGTGAAGTATTTTGGATGCAATTAGTGTAATTAGTGTCCAATTTTATCATTTGATGATTTGTTACCATTCTAGAGTGTTATGACCACTCTTGTAATGCCTAGAATTATTCTTGGGTGATTCATATGTGGTGACTTGATTTGGTGTTGAGATTAATTTGATTAATGTTAAAAATTGGATTTAAAGCATGAAATTTGGGATTTTCGGGTTCTGGATCAGATCTGAAATGGTTCTATTTCTGTGATGAATTTGATGTCATATGAATGTATTAGATGTGTTTTGGGAGTTGGAACAATTTCCGGAAAGTGTTTCGGAGTTGAAATAAGCAAAAACGGCCAAAAACGGTGTTACCGAGTGACTTTTGAGCCAACCGGGTGACGGCTATCCAAACAGTGAGTTCATCACTGTTTGGGCAGCCCATGAACTGCCCTAACACAATTGGGGCTGACCTGGGCAGTCCCCATAAGTGTTGGGTGGTCGGTTCGGTCAAAAATGTGTTTTATGCCATTTTGCGGAAAAATATTTTTCGTAAAAGTTTCGCGACGTTTCATATATATTTATGTCGTCATTTGATATCGAATAAATTGGTTTAGGTGAAATATGAATAAATTATTCATATTAAATATTGAATAATTTATTTGATAATGTGAAAAAGTTTTAAATTACGATTTCGCCTGAATCGCGCTTCCGCCGCGCCCTTCGCCTAAAAACCCCAACAAAAGACTACCGATCTCGATTGAGTTTCTTCATTCCTTTGATTCCATAATATTTTATTTAATGTTGAATATTTATTTAGAGGTTTTGAACATGTGTAGTAACTAAACCTCAAATCTGGGGTTGAGATGATACCCAATATTTTGAGTAAATTGATCTTTCTTATATTTTGTGTGATGCTTTGGCTTATTTATTGAATATTGTTCTAAATTCTTTTTGTTGCTTGATCACCAATAAGATTGATTTGGTAAACTTAATTGAACTTGGAAAATAAATTTTAGGTTTAGCCTTAGATTCAATAGCACATGATCTCTTCTTGGGGATTTTTTTACAGGATAGAAATATACATGTAGGGCGCTTGTAGCCATAATTGGAATATGATCTTAATGAATTTGGGGTTAATTAATTGTAATAGAAATATAGTTAATTAGTTTACTCTAAGTATTTGCAAATGACCATCGAAAGAGGTTTGTGGATATCTTAGTGTTCTAGGTTAATAAGTTAGTTTATTACACAAGTAAAGGAAAACCAATTTATCTTTAGAATAATACTGGGTGGATTCACAACCTGAATGTCTTCTTCTCACCTTTTGAATTTTTCATAATAATCTTTATTTTCTTTAGCATTAATTTAAATCTTATTCAAAGTCATATTTAACTTCAATTTGATACCCATAGGTAGTTAGTCTTAATAATTAGTAATGTATGTGATAAGTCCTCGAGGGATCAATACTTTTATATTATTTGGGCGATATGTATGCTTGCGTAATGTGTGAAAATCACGATCAATGTCATGGTTCGGGGTGATGGCCAAATCATTCTCCCGCTGATCACAAATTCAAATTTCCTAGAATGTGACACGTCCAATATGAACTTTGAAGAAAGACACAAAATACAGTGTGCATATAGTCGATTAAAGTTGGTTACAAGTAAGTTACCCAATTACATACATGGTATAGGAAAGATGGCCCATTATATATTTCATTCTCTCATACTTTAATGCGTTTCATTTTTGTCCATGGGACTTTGTGGTGGTTTTCATCAATTTATTAGAATTTAGATTTGAAGGTATAGAGTGATGTTGAAAACTAAGCTTATTGATCTTGAGCAATCATAATAAAGCTTCAGGTGTAATTGATGATATAGTTCTTGGACACTATATTAACCTACTGCATTCAAAGATAAATAAGAGAGAAGACAAACCTCTCCATGCCCAAATCAGCCAAACAAGAGAATAAAAAAATAAATGGGTTTGGAAATTCTCAAACCGACCCAAATTCCCGAACCGGATGGTACTGGATGGGGTATATTCAATTCGTACCCAATCAGTACCGAATAATATTTTCGTACCCATCCTGTTTCGAAAATTTTGAGACGGATTGGAAATTTGAACTCTTTTTTTTGCCTTTTAGTCGGGGAGCTGCGAGTTCCAAGCATATAGTTATGAAATATAATATTCATAAGGTGCAATTAAATTTTTAAAAACTATGAAGGGACATTACAAAAGATTATAAATTTATAGGTTCAGTGGAGTGCGTGAAGAGAGAATTTATTAAACTAATCTTCCATGCATTAAAGCTGTTTATATATCAATCCAGCTTTTATCACAGCAGAGCTATTGACCATACAAAGCTGTAACCTGTATCAGTGGTTTACTCAGCATACACATGAAATAGTTTCGAATTTGTCACATGCATGCCACGCGCACACAGATGTAAGCAGACAGACAAAAAAAAAGTTATCATTAGCAGAATAATGCCTGGAGTGACAATGATCAGATCTCACAGAAGAATTTTATTCTCTGCTTTCTAAAAAATGAAACAAAGAACCAATAAAAGAAAATTCTTCCTTCGAATGCACTCTAATCAAAATAATTAATAATAAATAAGGTTTAATTAACAAAAAGTGACAGATGACAATGCCTAAATAAACATTTGCTTCTGAACAATCCTTTTGCGGCTGTGTTATAACTTTTCCTTTCAGGATTTTATTTTTCTTTCCATTTACTTTTTAATTGGAAACTCAGATTATGTGATTCTTGACGTTGACACTGGAAGTTCCTCTCTGGTGGGGATCATAAAGTGCTAGCATAGTATATGATTTAGGCCCCAAGTGCCTGTTGCTTCAGGATTTCTTATATATGCAACATAGGGCCGGTCCTGGCCATAGACAGATTAGGCGTCCATGGAACCTCAAAATATAAAAATGGCGGGATATTTTTTAACTATTGTTGATGGTATTTTCAGGTCCTATGATATTTAAGCAGTACGGCAGGGGTAAAAAGGTAATTCCCTTCTTGGTCATGATCATTAATACCGACCCGACCACATGAGTGAGGGGCCGATCATTTTGTGATCGGTAAACCGACCACTTAAGATTGGATGGCCGAGCATTATCAGATCGATAGCAGCATTCTCAGTTCAAAAGACCATTGTGACCGACCTCATGAAGACCGGGAATATGGCGGGATATGCTCCAGAAGATAAGACATCATATTTTTACGGATAAGAAGATAAGTTATCCTACTTTCATACTTTCATGGGGAAATGTTGATAAGTCAATGTCCTAATAAGATATGGGAAGTGAATGAGTCAGTGTCCTAATAGGATATGGGAAGTGAATGTAGTTTCGACTATGAATTCTTATAGGAAAAGGAAAACTGTTTCTTTGTTATTATAAATAGGAGGGGAAAGCGTGCTTGTAAAGGAGAGATCATTGAGATTATTGAGAGTTAAGATTTGAGAAGAAAACAAGAGAGAATTAGACTTGTAAGCACGAAACAGATCAGAGAAGCATATCTCACTAATAAAATATCATCCGTTCTGTGCCCGTGGATGTAAGTTGGATCTGATCCGCCGAACCGCGTTAAATCTCTTTGTTGATTGGTGTATTTGCTTATCTTTTGCCAAATTTGCATTTGGTTTCCCATAAACTAAACAAATTCACAGTTGGAGAAGGATTGTCTCGGGAGTAAGAAACCCTTATTGCCCCCGAGACCGAAATCTGCCGTCAACAGTTGGCGCCGTCTGTGGGGACTCCAATAAAAAAGCAGCTCGCGTAGTAAGATAATGGCAGAAGGTGGAAATCATCAGTCGTTAGGGAGTTCAACAGCGGATTGGATGGAGAATATGGAAGAAAATGTGAGGAAAGATAGGGAGGAAAATCAAATCCTTCTGAAATCCATGATGGACAGACTGGAGAGGATGGAAGAGACGAATAATGAGAGACTAGAAGCCGGAACCAGTCGGATGAGAGGCGAAATAGCGGAAGGAAAAAAGGTTGCATATGAGAGCGAAGACGATGAACCTATGAGGAAGGGTCCCTACGGGATGAGGTCCGTAGTGGTAGAAAAAGATTTACAAACGGAGGATACGTGGGAAGAAGAAGAGGGGAGACAGTCGCCAGATTCTTCCTATGATAGCCCCCGCGACACCAGAAGGGGAGACATGAAGGATGGTGAAACTGGACGGGAAATATCAAGTCATGAGGAACGCCGCACCCAGGGTGACAGACGCGTAGAAGGCCGCGGAAGGCGGCATGGTAACACAGTTGGCAATATAAGATCTTGGTTAAGAAAAGAAATGGCCAAGTGGGGAGTGAACCTCAAAAATGACACGGGAGATGCTCGGGACGGCGAGGTTGAATCTCCCTTCACAGAAGAAATAAGGTCAGTAAAGTTCCCAAGACGATTCAACATGCCGTCCATGAAGCCCTACAAAGGCCACACTGATCCAAAATCCCATATTGAGAGTTTTGTCCTATTGATGGAGGTCCAAGGAGTAGTAAGGGATGTCGTTTGCAAAGTATTCCCCCTAACCTTGGGGGGATCTGCCATTCTGTGGTTCAGAAGTCTAGCCCCAATGAGCATCGGAAGCTTCGCGCAACTCAAGAAGTCATTTGTTCGGCACTTCAAAGGGGTCTGCGTCCCAAAGAAGATAATTGGGGAATTGAGGCTCATGAAACAGGGGGACGATGAACCCATTAAGGCTTTCATTGAGCGGTATCATAGCATGGTGCTCGAGGTTGAGGGATATTTCGAGATGGTAATCGCGTGGAGGGAGTGCCCCCGTAAGATGGCCGGCCTTGCCAGTTTGGGAAATACGGCTGCAGGGAATGTGTTCCCGTACGTTTTGTCTGACCAACGGATCTGCGAGAAGCATAGCACGATGAAGGATTATGCCCTCGTGGCGTTTGCTTGCTCCAGTGTTACCGAACATAAGGAGGAGCGTGCCCTTAATGTTTCAGACACTCTTTGATCCCATATTTGGTCATTCGGATCCGTGAGAAGCATAGCACGAGGATGGATTATGCCCTCGTGGCGTTTGCTTGCTCCAGTGTTACCGAACATAAGGAGGAGCGTACCCTTAACGTTTCAGACAATCTTTGATCCCTACCTTTTTGGTCATTCGGATCCGTGAGAAGCATAGCACGAGGAGGGATTATGCCCTCGTGGCGTTTGCTTGCTCCAGTGTTACCGAATATAAGGAGAAACGTACCCTTAACGTTTCAGACACTCTTTGATCCATACCTATTTGGTCATTCGGATCCGTGAGAAGCATAGCACGATGAGGGATTATGCCCTCATGGCGTTTGCTTGCTCCAGTGTTACCGAACATAAGGAGAAGCGTACCCTGAACGTTTCGGAGACTCTTTGATCCCTACCTATTTGGTCATTCGGAACCGTGAGAAGCATAGAACGAGGATGGATTATGCCCTCGTGGCGTTTGCTTGCTCCAGTGTTACCGAACATAAGGAGGAGCGTGCCCTTAATATTTCGGACACTCTTTGATCCCTACATATTTGGTCATTCGGGTCTGTGAGAAGCATATTACAGGAGGGATTGTACCCTCGTGGCGTATGTCTACTCCAACATTGTAAGGAGGAGCCCTCGAACAAAACGCAGGCTCCATAGTGACCTGACGTATAGAAGAATGTGCCATTACCATTCTAAACGCTCTTTAATCCGAATCCTGGTTCGCCGGGACTCTGAATTGAAAGATTCAGAATTGTGTTTTGGAAACCTAGGACATGACGCTGTTCTAAGGAATCCGTGCTGTTGTTTACACTTTAATGTTTTGTTTTGGGATAAGTGCTAAGTCGCCCCCGCCTTTTGATTTTATTTTCCAGAGTTTTGTTTTTTGGTTTTTCGCTAATCTGGCGAGGGGACGCCCGTGCCAGTTTCGGTAGGGCTTCAAAAGGTTGATTCACTTCCCTTCTGAGCAAGTCCCAAGGATTACTCGGCTCGGGGCTGGATTTCGTTCCGCCGAGGCCACTTGATTATTTGGCTCAGGGCTGGATTTTGTTCCCCCGAGGCCACTTGATTATTCGGCTTGGGGCTGGATTTCGTTCCGCCGAGGCCACTTGGTTATTCGGCTCGGGGCTGGATTTCGTTCCGTCGAGGCCACTTAGTTATTCAGCTCGGGGTCGGGTTACGTCCCACCGAGTCTGTCTCTTTGGACTGGGGACGTAACATTCCCCTAGAGCCAAGTGTTTCTCTTAGCTCGGGGTCGAGTTACGTCCCACCAAGTCTGTCTCTTTGGACTGGGGACGTAACATTCCCCCAGAGCCAAGTGTTTCTCCCATCTCGGGGTCGGGTTACGTCCCACCGCATGATCTAATTTCCGGCTTGGGTTGTCCCCTAATGGCCGGGCCTCGAGAGATCGTTTGCAGGAGATTATTTGGAGCAGATTATGAAAGATAAAAAATGGAATAGAAACATGTAAAAAAAAAAAAAGGTCAGCCATCAGTCCGTCAGGAGTACTGTTCTTTTTATATAGTTACCGGCACCAACTTGTATAACTCGTTGGAACCGAGAACTAGATGACAGATGTTGATGGTATTTTTAGGTCCTATGATATTTAAGCAGTACGGTAGGGGTAAAAAGGTAATTCCCTTCTTGGTCAGGATCATTAATACCGACCCGACCACATGAGTGAGGGGCCGATCATTTTGTGATCAGTAAACCGACCACTTAAGATTGGATGGCCGAGCATTATCAGATCGATAGCAGCATTCTCAGTTCAAAAGACCATTGTGACCGACCTCATGAAGACCGGGAATATGGCGGGATATGCTCCAGAAGATAAGACATCTTATTTTTACGGATAAGAAGATAAGTTATCCTACTTTCATACTTTCATGGGGAAATGTTGATAAGTCAATGTCCTAATAAGATATGGGAAGTGAATGAGTCAGTGTCCTAATAGGATATGGGAAGTGAATGTAGTTTCGACTAGGAATTCTTATAGGAAAAGGAAAACTGTTTCTTTGTTATTATAAATAGGAGGGGAAATCGTGCTTGTAAAGGAGAGATCATTGAGATTATTGAGAGCATTGGGAGTTAAGATTTGAGAAGAAAACAAGAGAGAATTAGACTTGTAAGCACGAAACAGATCAGAGAAGCATATCTCACTAATAAAATATCATCCGTTCTGTGCCCGTGGATGTAGGTTGGATCTGATCCGCCGAACCACGTTAAATCTCTTTGTTGATTGGTGTATTTGCTTATCTTTTGCCAAATTTGCATTTGGTTTCCCATAAACTAAACAAATTCACAGTTGGAGGTGGATTGTCTCGGGAGTAAGAAACCCTTATTGCCCCCGAGACCGAAATCTGCCGTCAACAACTTTCTTTAACACACTTAAAGTAATTGAGAACAATGCATTTTGTAGTGCATGTCCTTTAGTTGTAGATTTGCTGCCCTTAATTCCTCCTTTCCTTTTTTTTCTTCTCTTCATGTAATACATCATATGTACAATGACTTGCTTTTCATTATATAAAAAGAATTCATGTAACAGCTCATTACACACATTATTTTTCATCGAGGACAGTTCATAGTTTCTTTGTAATAAACTGTTTAGTGAGCAGGTAACTAACTATAGTCAACAAATATGCACAGTTCAGCATTATGACAAACATAGACATCATAGAGCAGGTAAACAAGTTGATATTATTATATCCAATTCACCAAATCCACACAGAAATTTGTTAAGCAGCCGCCACGTACGGCTACCAAAATAGTTTCTAAGACTAATTGTGATTCAATACAAATGAACTAAAAGATTCTATTCACTATGTTAATAGAACTGAGATTAAAATATTGTTATTGATTAATCAAAAGGCATCGTTACACCCTGTTCAGGGATCTTAACATCATTTTATTCTATGGGGGACAAGCATAACTAATCCAATTATTAATTGTTCGCTTTATATTAAACATATCAAGTTTTTCAAAAGATAGCATATGTTTGTTAGCTCCGTGGACCGTTTTTTATCATCATGTTTCTTATCATGTAGCTACAATGAATGTATATAAATATTCACTTCTGTTTTCAGAACAGCTACTACATCAAAGCAGTTTCATAGAAGATACAATGAACATGATTAATTATCTTGGTGTTGTATTTTTAAGTCTTTTTGGTTTTCTAGGCTTGAGTCAGGCTCAATTGCAACTGGGATTTTATGCTAAGAGCTGCCCAAAAGCTGAAAAGATTGTGCATGACTTTGTTAACAAACACATACACAATGCGCCTTCATTAGCAGCATCTTTCATCAGAATGCACTTCCATGATTGCTTTGTCAGGGTTAGTCTAGTATTTTACCTTTTGAAACTTTGCATATACTGTTATCTCCATTTTACATTTTGTTGCCTAACACTCTGCTTGACAGGGCTGTGATGCTTCTGTGCTTCTAAACTCGACATCAGGCAATGTTGAAAAGGATGCGATTCCAAATCAAACACTCACAGGCTTTGACTTCATTGAAAGTGTGAAGAGCCTACTTGAAGATGAATGCCCTGGCATAGTTTCTTGTGCAGATATTCTTACATTAGTTGCAAGAGACTCTATTGTAGCCACAGTAGGCAGTGTAACAAACCCACTTAAAAAAATTTTCACCTTCTGTTTCTGTCTAATTTTACTTGCTGGTGCCTTCAGGGAGGTCCTTTCTGGAAAGTCCCAACGGGACGAAGGGACGGGCGGATCTCAATTCGTTCAGAAGCCCAAAACGACATCCCAGGTCCTTTTAACAACTTTACCAGGCTCCAACAAAGTTTTGCTAATCAAGGGCTTGATTTGAAAGACTTGGTTCTGCTATCTGGTAACCCCAAGAGCTAAAGTATTTGACGATATTATAAAATTCAATCCCAAACAGGCCTAATTAACATCAAGGTTTCTTTTGTTGCAGGTGCACACACAATTGGGGTGTCCCACTGCCCTGCAGTTTCAAGGCGGCTGTACAATTTCACAGGAGTAGGTGACCAAGACCCTGCTCTTGACAGCGAATATGCAGCAAATCTCAAGGCAAGGAAGTGCACAATTCCAACTGATAATACTACATTACTTGAAATGGACCCTGGAAGCCGCAAGACTTTTGATGTGAGCTACTACACTCTTTTGCTCAAGAGAAGGGGTCTCTTTGTCTCTGATGCTGCTTTGACTACGAACGCTTTCACTTTGTCTTTCATCAAGGAACTTCTCCAGGGATCATTGGAAAACTTCTTTTCTGAATTTGCAAAGTCTATGGAGATAATGGGAAGGATTAAGGTTAAAACCGGATCTGATGGTGAGATCAGGAAGCAGTGTGCTTTTGTAAATTAGCTGAGCTTAGAGGCTTTTCTGGCTCCTTTTTTTTTTTCACTTCACTTTTTCTTGATTTGATTTTCATTTCTGGGGTGGTAAGCAAAAGTTAAGTAGTTTTTTTTTTTTTTTTTGTGAAATGATCAATGATCTTGAAGCCGAATGACCAGATTTGGACGTCTTTATTGTTGCTTGAATAATGTAACCCCACTTTATGAATTTCTTTCTATTGTTTTCTTATAATAAAACCATTAATCGACAGAGAATAAATGAATATCACGTGTTTGACAACGTGATGATGCTGAATTTATGAATAAGCTTAAAAATTGTGCTGGCAGTATGAATCATTGCAATCATGGTTCGATTCATTTGAATTCTACGAAAGCGCACGTATTCCATAATCAATTATTAAATTATCTCACCCTAATCTTAAGGGGGTGTATTCAATTGAGATTTTAAAAGACTATTTATTGATAAATAAGTCCAGTAGATTTTAAAAGACATTTAAATAATGTAATGACTTATAAGATTTTATGACATTTTTTTAATAAAGATTTTTTACTTATAAGATTTTAAAAGATTTTTATCATAAGAATTTGTAAGATTTGAAAGGACTACATGTATTTTTTTTTCCTTTTTTTAAATATATATTATATGGAATGGAACCATAAATAAAAAAAAACTAATGAAAATGAATTGGTTTAAGCTGTGGATGCATCAACAATAACAGAAAATACAATCATATGAAATAGAATCATATGAAATAGTCATATCCAATGGTAGTAATTCGCCGTCGAGTTAATGGACGTTGAATAAATTGTCATCATTGAACAGTAAATGGCTTCATAAAATTCTTCATCATCCATATCTTCGTCATTAATTTCTTCTTCCTCTATGTCGTTACCTTCGTACATGTGCGATTGTGACATTATACATCCATAATATATATATATAATATATATATATTCAAATTTCTTAAACAAAAAAAATTATAATAACAATAGTTCAACCAAATTATAACTGAATTAATTCAATCAAAATAAAACCTAAAGGGGAATGATAAAAAATAGTTCAACAAATCCTAACATGATTAAAATATACAGGTTTGGTATATATTCGTTCAAAATGGCTTTTAATTCATTTTACAGATTGTGGTGGGTTAAGAGAGTAAGTACTTTACAAAAACAACAATTTTTTTAAGGTTGAAAAATCAAACTAGAAGTTTTTAATCTTTAAAATCGGATTCACAGTGAGATTACTTTGAGATTCAATAAAGGACACAACAACAGCGAAAAGGACACAACAATCAAATATTTCAGGAATAAACCTAGATCATCAATCTATATATTTTTCATTCACAAATAAAATCGATCCACACATAATAAAAAATTGGAACACAAAAGTAGCTTGTTCACGAAGAGTTCACAAGTCTGTTTTTTTTTCTCTTCTCTAGCCTCAAAAAAATCTCCTGTCAAAAGTCTGATGGGTTGGGGTGGGATTTTTTATAGGATTTGATATTTATACTTTCTACTAAAAAGTCTCACACAATCCCACATATAAAAAAATCCTTCAAAATCAACAAGTTTTTCAATACCATAAGACTTTTTATTATTTGTTAAAAGTCCTGATTGAATACCATTGGATTTGGACACCCTATTTAAAAAGTCCTAAAAGTCTTAATGGAATACCACAAAACTTTTTAGATTATTTAAAAGTCTTAATTGAATACCACAAGACTTATTTAACTTAAAATAGTCTTTTAAAATCCCAATTCAATACATCCCCCTTAGTTAAACTATTAATTATGAAAGCCATGAGATTATGAAACTAATTAATCTAAACTAAAGCATTAAAAATGGAAATTGAAATACTAGATTGTGATCACAACTTTCCCACAAGGTTCACATAAATTTCTCTCATCTCTATAAATATATTATAAGTAATTTTTAACATAGAATACGAATTTATCTACCAGCCTCTTTCGAGCTTCAAGTAAAAATATTTGTCTGACCCAATTAACTATATTCTTATGACAATTGGATTAAGATGAATTCATTATGTTCAAGTTCTAATTAGGGGTTATACGTACTATAGAGATAAATTCATATCATAACATGCAAATCCATCTAATGAACTGCATCGTGTGTTCAATTATCTAAGTGTACACACATAAATCAATCTTCAAATTTCTTTATGGTTTCCCTACTTAAATAGATAATTCAAATTTTCCAACTTCATTATAGTTACTCAATCAACAATATTGATTGCTAAGCAATAGAAAATTATAAAGAAAAAGATAAAATAAACAACCACAAATAGAAGGTCACAATTGTTGGAGTTGGTGCTTTGAGAGCGAATCCTTATTATATTTATGACAAGTTCATGAATACAAAATCTTGAAATATTGTGGATGAAATTGGATGAGTAATAATATGTAGAGAATTGTTTTTTCAAAATTTCGAAATTATTCCTGAAACGTTTTGGGCATTTTCCCTAAATATCACATTAGGGTTAAAATTATAATTTACTGAAATTACGATTAATTGAACATTGCTACAGTATTCCAACTACTGTATCAGTGCGTATAATGAGTTGAAAAAATCTTCGAAATTCATAATCGTTCCGAAAGTGTTTTGGAAATTTTCCAAACCAGAGGAAAAATGGTAATTTGTTAAAATCAAAGTGATCAGCCACTGCTACAGTAATTAGATCACTATAACAGTAGGTTAGTCTGATTTCAATACTAAATTGGTTGTCTGGTTATCCCGATCGCTCGGTTCGGTGATCTAGTAAATCGGTTAACATGTAACTGTGACAAGCATTTCCAAAAATTTTATCCTAAGCCTTTTTTGTGTAATCACTCACAATATTTGATACTGATGAGTGATTTGTATGAAATACGAATAAATTAGATGTATATGATATCAGTTAATTTATCTAGAATGACAAATATTTTAAAAGTCAATTTCACCCTGATAAGTGTGGTTTATACCCACTTATTACGACATTTTTAGCTTATTGTTTTGTTATATTTCGAGATATTAAATATCATTTATCGTTTATTTTATGTTTTATTTATAGAAGCATTAATACATGGATCTGGGAACAATTGCACGTGTTTTGGGAAATTTCGGAAGCACAGGACGAGCACCAGAGCAACATTAACAGAGCAGCAGCACAGTGAAAGATTTCCTTCACTAGCGCCGTGGCTCCACAAATCAAGAGCCACGACGCCTTTGATTTTCTGACTAGCGCCATGGCGCCACTTAAGAAGAGCTGTGGTGCCAGCATCAAATCATGTCTCAGCCAAAAGGCAGAGACCAAGGCGCCATGGCGCCATTTGTATGAAGAAAGCAGGCGCCATGGCGCCCCCAAGTTGCACGCACCCATACTGAATTGCCGAGAAATTAGCGCCGTGGCGCCAATTCACGGAGCCACGGCGCTGCGGGGTATATACACGCATTCCAGGATTGGAATTTTAGGGTTTCTAAGATCCCTAATGATACCTAAAGACCCCCAGCCTACAATATAAATATAACAGTCCATCCAACACTCAAGGGGGAGGCTAATACAGAGCACAAAATACAGAACACATATTTTTAGAGATCCAATGAGAGGATTGAAGAGCAACAAGAAGAGATTAAGGCGGTGACGTCCGAAGAGGAAGAGATTCAATTCGGGTTTTATCTTCTTGTTTCTTTATTAGAACTCTAATGATTTCCATTAGATTCATGACTTGTTTATTATTGTTTTTATCTTTTGTCATAAATTAACTCCTTAATTCTGGAGAATGATGTAATCTATGCTTGAACCTTGTATTTTGTTATGAAGTTATATTGAATTTATTTATATTCTTTTGAGTTTAATGCTTATTGATTGTTGGCCACAATTGAAGATGATATATGTTTAGAATTTATCACTCGAGAGAGAGGATTTTAATTAGATCTAGAGAATATAGCCTAGGATTTTATAGAGTTCGAGAGAATCTGTAATCCTTTGAAGTCGTTAACATAGAATCACAAAGCGTAAAAAATTGTTGACTATTGGATTTTTATAGAGATATCGAAGTCTATAGTTGATGATATTTTCACACGGCACTCGAGAGAGGGAGTGAATATTTTCGGAGTCTTGACTTATAAATAATATAACTGAACAAAGATTAATTGGCATGACAAATACATAGGCGACAACTAGGTGAGATCAGGATCCAGAATCTCTATCGTACTAGTTCCTCATATTTTATTATTTTTATATTTTATTTATATATTAAAATCTTTATTAATTATCGTCTAAATAAAGTTAGGATTATCAATCATAGTACTTAGTGCGAGTTAACGCAATCCCTGTGGGTTCGATACTATTTCACTGATTTATACTAAAACTTGACACCGTACACTTGCGGTACGATATAAAATTATCACAACAAGTTTTTGGCGCTGTTGCCGGGGATTGTTTGTTTAATTCACATTAATACTACTACCAAGTAATCTTAACTTTAATTTAGATTTTTATTTTTAAATTTATTTTCTTTATTTTTTATTTTTGTTTTTGTTTTTATTTTAATTATTTTTGTTTTATTTTTTTCATACGAGGTGAGTTGAAAAGAAGCAATGGCAGATCTTGTTAGTACACTGATAGCTCAAGTATCGTCCCTTACGACTCATCTGACAATATTGACAAATCAAATGGGCCAACCGTCTATTGAAGCTGTTTCTGCTAATGGAATGCTTTTACCCAACAGAGGAGCATGATTTGAACAAGTACAGTATGTAAACAATCGGAACTTCAACAACTATAGAGGCAGTCCTATGCCTATTGAATATCATCCGAATTTTTCATATGCTGATATGGAAAACATTTTGCAACCTCCTCATGGCTTCAATTATCCAAGAGCTGAGCAGAAACCTTCGTTAGAAGACCTCATGAGCATGTTTGTAGTTACAGCTTCAGAGAGGTTTGAGAGGAATGAGTCAAGGCTGGATAACTTCGAAACACGAATGGGCAATATAGAGGCAAATATGAAAACTTTAGAAGCGCAAATTGGGTTGCTTGTTTCTTCCATGGCCAATCAACAGACATGGGTGTTTCCGAGTGATATTGAAGTCAACCCCAATGAGCAATGTCAAATCATAACCTATAGGAGCGGAAAAGAGCTTAAAGACATCTCTCAGGACTTAGGCAGTAAAGAAAATGAAATGGTATTTCAGGAGGAAACAGTAACAGAAGAAGAGAACAAAGGTGAATTGATAATGAGAGGTCAAGATGAAGAAGTCACCTTCAGTGTTTTCAAGGCCACGCCGAGTTCTCAAGGTGATGCAGACTGTCACATGATAGATACAGTAGAAAAGGGAATTGAAACCAGACAGGGTGAATCAGTATTTCAGCAACCTATGAGCATAATGCAGCTAGACTTGGCCGCCGGTTCTATTCCGGTTCCACACTAAAGTGGAACTGGAACCGTAAACCGAATCGGAACTGAACCGGTCGATTCCGGTTCGGTTTACGGTTCCCCTTCCGGTTTTTTTTTTTTAATAATAAATTTTAAAAAATAGAAAAAATTCTATAATCGTAATGTTTTTTTCCTACTATCACATCATTTTTATAAAATCTTTTTTTTATAAAATTCTTTTAACATATAATCATTTTTTATAGCCAACTCTTGGCTAGTGCTTTCTTTATATAAGCGATGTGGGATATTTGTTACTTTGCTATTGTGTCCCACATCGCTTATATAAAGAAGTCAATAACCAATAGTTGGTTATAAAAAGGATGTGGACATTCATGTTTTAGTAATGCAATTTTAAACCTCATTAAGTAATTATTATTAATAAAAAAAATTGAGATTTACTTGTGAAACCTTACGGTTCCAAGAAAATATTTTTTTTTTTTAACTTCCGGTTCCAACCGGAACCGTACGGTTCCGGTTGGAACCGCTGGAACCGGTTCCAACCGGTTCGGTTCCGGTTCCGAACCGGAACCTTGGCCGGGTCTAAATGCAGCCATGCATAAAGGAAGATTCTCTAAAGCTAAACTCGAAACCACTCCCAAAGAGCCGTAAAAAGTGTGGTTTATACCCACTTATTACGACATTTTTAGCTTATTATTTTGTTATATTTCGAGATATTAAATATCATTTATCGTTTATTTTATGTTTTATTTATAGAAGCATTAATACATGGATCTGGGAACAATTGCACGTGGTTTGGGAAATTTCGGAAGCAAAGGACGAGCACCAGAGCAACATTAACAGAGCATCATCACAGTGAAAGATTTCCTTCACTAGCGTCGTGGCTCCACAAATCAAGAGCCACGGCGCATTTGACTTTCTGACTAACGCCATGGCGCCACTTAAGAAGAGCTGTGGCGCCAGCATCAAATCATGTCTCAGCCAAAAGGCAGAGACCAATGCGCCATGGCGCCATTTGTATGAAGAAAGCAGGCGCCATGGCGCCCCCAAGTTGCACGCACCCATACTGAATTGCCGAGAGATTAGCGTCGTGGTGCCAATTCACGGAGTCACGGCGCTGCGGGGTATATACACGCATTCCAGGATTGGAATTTTAGGGTTTCTAAGATCCCTAATGATACCTAAAGACCCCCAACCTACAATATAAATATAACAGTCCATCCAACACTCAATGGGGAGGCTAATACAGAGCACAAAATACAGAAACACATATTTTTAGAGATCCAGGGAGAGGATTGAAGAGCAACAAGAATAGATTAAGGCGGTGACGTCCGATGATGAAGAGATTCAATTCGTGTTTTATCTTCTTGTTTCTTTCTTAGAACTCTAATGATTTTCATTAGATTCATGACTTGTTTATTATTGTTTTTATCTTTTTTTCATGAATTAACTCCTTAATTCTGGAGAATGATGTAATCTATGCTTGAACCTTGTATTTTGTTTATCAATTTTGTTATGAAGTTTTATTGAATTTATTTATATTCTTTTGAGTTTAATGCTTCTTGATTGTTGGCCACAATTGAAGATGATATATGTTTAGAATCTATCACTCGAGAGAGAGGATTTTGATTAGATCTAGAGAATATAGCCTAGGATTTTATAGAGTTCGAGAGAATCTGTAATCCTTTGAAGTCGTTAACATAGAATCACAAAGCGTAAAGAATTGTTGACTATTGGATTTTTATAGAGATATCGAAGTCTATAGTTGATGATATTTTCACTCGGCACTCGAGAGAGGGAGTGGATATTTTCGGAGTCTTGACTTATAAATAATATAACTGAACAATGATTAATTGGCATGACAAATACATAGGCGACAGCTAGGTTAGATCAGGATCCAGAATCTCTATCGTATTAGTTCCTCCTATTTTATTATTTTTATATTTTATTTATTTATTAAAATCTTTATTAATTATCGTCTAAATAAAGTTAGGATTATCAATCGTAGTACTTAGTGCGAGTTAACGCAATCCCTGTGGGTTCGACACTCTTTCACTGATTTATACTAAAACTTGACACCGTACACTTGCGGTACGATATAAAATTATCACAACACACCCACCGACACGCTTCCGCTGCATTTGCCCCAACAATATTATCAACCAAATTGAGATTTAATTAATAAAAACTTCAAATTGAGATCCTTTGAACTCCGAAGACAATAGGTTAGTTCAAGAAAATAAAAGCGTACAATACATCGTATACAATTTAATCACAAAAAACCTAAAGGTATGGATATAGAAAACTAATGGTTTATGATTATCAATCCCCAATCTTGAACTTCATCTTCCTCTCATTGATTCTTGAAGTTCTTGATGTTATTGACTTCTCTTTTGTGTTGAGAGTGTTTTGGCCTCCAAATAAGGTTAACTTTCTCCCCAAATTCGTTCTCTAAAATCCAAGAATAAAGTTTTCTTTACATAAGGATTCTAAAATGGCCCAACTTACAATTCAGAACACGGACTACCGCCACAGTGCTAATGACTTGACACTACAGTATT
>SKCR01026018.1:0-19617 GCA_019454045.1 Zanthoxylum bungeanum | reverse complement strand
GTCCTCTACGAAATAGGGCGTTTGAGGCAACAAGTCGGACCGTTTCCAACACCAAAGCTATCCTAGCTTTACCTGTCGAAGAACGAGACTGGAGAGTCATCTTGGTAGAGAAAAGATTGAGGGGGACTCTGTTGTGGAAAGATATTCAACATTTTTAAAGCCTTTAACTCCTGAAGAACTTTTATGTGCAAAAGTAATAATGTCGGGGCCTTTTAAAGTGTCTTCAATTAATGAAATGAAGAGTCGAAAGAGAGCCAAGAAAGCCAAGGGGAGGAACCCAAAGTTGAAAAAGTTGAGGCTCACAAATTAAAAGAAGTCGTTTCGGATGAGGCTGCAGTGGCAAAATGGCAGTTGACTGAAATGACTTTGGCTGGGAAGAAGAGGAAAGTCGTTGCTGAGGTGGAGGAGGATCTAGAAAATGTCATAATAAGGATTCCTTACGGGTCGACTGCGATTTCGGATCCTTCCAACCTTATCAAATTTGTGAAAGGGCTTCTTCTGGAAGAGGATGAAAACAGGCTAACTGAGATAGACCCAGTTGAGACAATGAAGAAAGCAGCAGCCTTGAGTTATCAAGTATGTATACTCAGTGTTGATGGTGTTTTCAGGCGCTACAGCATTTAAGACAGCACGACAAGGACAAAAGGGTAAGTTCGCTGTCTGGTTGAGATCATGAGGCCGACCCGACCAGTTCATATGAAGACCGACCACTTTGGTTCAAATGACCGAGCACTATAGATATCGGCAGGAACGTTCTCAACATAAAAGATTGTCATGGCCGACCTCATTAAAGACCGACCAGATGACGGACCGTGTTCAAGACAACAGCACCCCATTCTTATGGATAAGATAAGGAAAACATCCTACTTTCGCAAGGAGAGAGAGTCAGAATCCAAAATGGAAAACGGAAGAAGAAGGCAATACCGGATCAGGAAACCCTACAAGAAGAGAAGATTGAGTCCAAATAGGATTTCTTATACAAATAGGAGTCTGATTTCTGTATTATTATAAATAGAAGGGTAGAGCATGTGTAAAAGATCATCTAAAAATCATCACAAGAGTGAGGGATTAGAATCATAGAGCTCTGATTTGTAAAAGCAAGGAAGAGACTCGAGGAGTGTATTTGAGTAATAAAAAGCACCACCATGTTCTTGCCCGTGGACGTAGGTCGGATCCCAAAATCCACCGAACCACGTAAAACACCTTGTCTGTTTGGCGTATTTTTCTCGTTTTCCGCTAAATTTGCCTTTAGTCCCCCATAACCAAACAAATTCACAGTTGAAGGAGGATTTCCTTGGGAGTGATATTCCAAAATTACCCTGAGACCAAAATCCACCGTCAACAGTTGGCGCCGTCTGTGGGGAACTTCACAAAAAGTAGTTCACGTGATAAGACAAATGGCGGAGGACGGAAATCACCAACCAGGAGGTCCGGCAATGGACTGGATGAAAAAAATGGAAGATGGCATGAGGTCTATGATGGATCGACTAGAAAGAATGGAAGGAGCAAACAACGAGGAAACTGAAACTGAGACCGGACAGAAGAGAAAGAGAGGGAGAGAGGGAAAAGAGTAGTAGATATAAGCGAAAACGAGGGACCTAGAAAGAGAGGACCCTATGGGATAAGATCTAAAGTGGTAGGAAGAGAGCCACATCAGAAGACACATGGGAAGAAAAGAGGAGGAACAATCACCCGACTCCTCCTCTGACAGATTTTACAGCTCCGAGAGGGAAGATAGAAAGTATAGCGAAGACGTACAGGACCCCCCGGGCTCAAAGAACGCCACGCCCGGAACGACAGGCGAACAGAAGAACACAGAAGGCGACACAGGGGCACAACCCGTGAAATAAAGTCTTGGCTAAGAAAGGAGATGACCAGATGGGAAGAAGGCCTCAAGATCGGCGCGGGAGACACCTGAGGCGAGGAAGAGGGGTCTCCCCTTACGGAAGAGATAAGGTCAGCACAGTTCCCGAAGCGATTCAACATGCCGACCATGGCACCATACAAAGGCCACTCCGACCCAAAATCCCACATCGAAAACTTTGTCCTCCTGATGGAAGTACAGGGAGTAACGGGCGACGCCATATGCAAAGTTTTCCCCCTAACTCTGGCCGGACCGGCCATCCTATGGTACAGAAGCCTAGCTCCCGAGAAGCATCAACAGCTTCACACAACTAAAGAAGTCATTCATACGACACTTCAAAGGGGCTTGTGTTCCTAAGAAAACGATTGGAGAACTCAGGCTCATGAAGCAAGGAGACGATGAACCTCTGAAGACATTTATTGAAAGATACCATAATATGGTACTCGAGGTCGGAGGGTATGAATCCCCCGAAGCCCTGGAAAGTTTGAAAGGAGCCTTGATGGTCGGAAGGCTATGGACCCATCTAAGGATCCAAGACACCCCGGACTACGCCACCGCTCTGGAGGTGGCCCGAAAATTCGTTTTGTTGGAGAACGAAGAGAAAGCATCCCGGAAGGGAACACCATCAAAGAAAGAACCGCAAGGGAGGGTGCCCCCCCCGGACAGAAAGAGAATCCAGAAGACCACCCCCAAAGCACAAAGAATTCAAACCACTGCACCGGGACAATCAAGAGAGAAGGGCACCGACCCAGGTGAACCATGTAGTAAGGGAAGATGCATACATTCCCCTGAAGAAACCATTGGGACAAATCGTCATGGAGATCCAGGGGAAAGGCCTCTTGGTGGAACCCGACCAAAGGAGATTCCCTCCGGACAAAAGGAACCTAAAAGCTTATTGTGTGCACCACAACTACAAAGGACATCCAACGACGGATGCAAAGATCTGCAAGAACAAATGGAAGATCTAGCACGGAACGGGTACCTAAAGAAATACATTGACCACGAGGTCATGACCGCCAGACAAAGAGCACACGGTCGTCAAATCAATGTCATCACAGGAGGAATAACGCTGGCCGGAAACTCTAACCGGTCAAGGAAAGATTACAGCAGAACCCGAGGACCGGATATCTTAGAAACAGAACAGGGCAAAGGGCTACCAAGAGGCCGGTCAGTACCAATAATGTTCACCGAGGAGGATACCCGAGGAGTAAGTTTCCCTCATGACGATGCATTGATAATCAAGGCAGTCATCAGCGGGTCAGAAGTAGACAGAATCCTAGTGGACCCCGGGAGCGCAGTGGATATATTTCCAGAGAAGCGCTGGACAACCTAGGGGTAGAATATGCAACCCTTACCAACGATAGCACCCCCTTATACGGTTTCGGAGGAGCAGCCGTTATCCCACTGGGAAGAATACAGTTGGCGATAACTGTCGGGACGCATCCCCGGACCCGGACGATCATGACAGACTTCACTGTGGTAGACTGCATGAGCAGTTACCAGGCCATCGTCGGACGACCCTTCATGATGAAAACGAAAGCTGCGATGTCCTGCTACCACCTAAAACTGAAATTCCCCACCCGGGAAGGGATTGGAATTGTGGGCGGAAGCCAGAAAACAGCTCGCAGCTGCTTCGCAACTCTCTCACGAGAAACTCTATGCATCGCAGAAGACAGTCGAAAACGACAAAAGAACCAGGGAGAAGAAGAAGAAGACAGAGGCCCAGGCGTTTTGCCGAACAAAAGTGCTCGACTCACAACAGCTGAGGAAACCGAGGAGAGAGAACTTTACGGAACAGGCCCCGAGATTACAAAATGGGCGGTCGGTATCAAACAATGCCCACCAATGAACCAAATATAAGTTTTTTCTCAAAGTATTACGCTGAAGAACTGTAAGGAGGACAGTATGTCCCCAAATATGAATAAAACATTTTTTATCCGTTTTCTAAAAAAAAAAAACAAAATTGAAAGACATATTCAAAGACAGGGGACATACTCAACGCCCACTACATAAGACAGTCGGGCGCCAAGGCCCCTTGAACCATCAGCTCGAGACTGGATCTTATTCCGCCGGGGTCGTTCAGCTCGGGGTCGGGCACGTCCCACCGAGTCAGCCCTTCGGACTGGGGACGTAACATTCCCCCAGGTCTAAGTGCCTTTTCTACTCGGGGTCGGGTATATCCCACCGAGTCAGCCCTTCGGACTGGGGACGTAACATTCCCCCAGGTCCAAGTGCCTTTTCTACTCGGGGTCGGGTATATCCCACCGAGTCAGCCCTTCGGACTGGGGACGTAACATTCCCCCAGGTCCAAGTGCCTTTTTCTACTCGGGGCCGGGTATATCCCACCGAGTCAGCCCTTCGGACTGGGGACGTAATTCCCCCAGATCCAAGTGCCTTTTTCAGCTCGGGGTCGGGGTACGTCCCACCGAGTCAGCCCTTCGGACTGGGGACGTAACATTCCCCCAGGTCCAAGTGCTTTTTCAGCTCGGGGTCGGAGTACGTCCCACCGAGTCAGCCCTTCGGTCTGGGGACGTAACATTTCCCCAGGTCCAAGTGCCCCTTTTTCAGCTCGGGGTCGGGGTACGTCCCACCGAGTCAGCCCTTCGGTCTGGGGACGTAACATTCCCCCAGGTCCAAGTGCCTTTTCCGGCTCGGAGTCGGGTTACGTCCCACCGAGTCATGCTCGTTGGTCTGGGGACGGACATTCCCCCAGAACCAAGTATCTCTCTTGGCTCGGGGTCCTCAGGGACATACTCGATGCATAGGATCCGTGAGAAGCATAGCACAGGGGAGGATGATACCCCTGTGGCGATTGCTTACTCCAGTGTACCGAACATAAGGAGGAACATACCCTTGATGTATCGACACTCCTTGATCCTCACTTAACCGATGTAATGGATCCGTGGGAAGCATAGCACGGGGGATGTTGATGCCCTCGTGACGATTGCTAGCTCCAGTGATACCGGGCCTAAGGAGGAGTATATCCTTAGTATCCCGGACACTCTTTGATCCATTCATCATTTGGATCTGAGAGAGGCGCAGCACGGGGATTCGTTGTGCCCCTGTAGCATGTACCTGCTCCAGCGTGGTAAGGAGGAGCCCTCATACAATACACAGGCTCCACAGTGACCCGGCGTGTAGAGGATGTACCCTCACCATTCAAACGCTCAACTGATCCAAATCCTGGTTTGCCGGGACACTGAATTGAAAGATTCAGAATTGTGTTTTGGAGGCCTCGGGCAGGACGCTGTTTTGAGGCATCTGTGCTGTTGTTTACATTTGTAAAAAGTTTTCTTTTGGGACAAGTGCCGAGTCACCCCCACCTTTTTGGTCTTATTTTTCAAAGTTTTGATTTTGTTTTTCGCTGGTCTAGCAAGGGGACGCCCGTGCCAGATTCGGTAGGGCTTCACAAGGTTGATTCAATTCCATTCTGAGCAAGTCCCAAAGATTACCTGGCACAGGGCTAGATTCGTTCCGCCGATGCCACTTGTTTATTCAGCTCGGGGCTGGATTCGTTCCGCCGATGCCACTTGTTTATTCAGCTCGGGGCTGGATTCGTTCCGCCGAGGCCACTTGTTTATTCGGCTCGGGGCTGGATTCGTTCCGCCGAGGTCACTTGGTTTCTCTCAGCTCGGGGTCGGGTTACGTCCCACCGAGTCCGCCCTTTTGGTCTGGGGACGTAACATTCCCCCAGGGCCAAGCATTCATCTCAGCTCGGGGTCGGGTCGTGTCCCACCGAGTCCGCCCTTTTGGTCTGGGGACGTAACATTCCCCCAGGGCCAAGCATTCATCTCAGCTCGGGGTCGGGTCGTGTCCCACCGAGTCCGTCCTTTTGGCCTGGGGACGTGACATCCCCCCAGGGCCATGTGTTCTTCTCAGCTCGGGGTCGGGTCATGTCCCACCGAGTCCGTCCTTTTGGTCTGGGGACGTAACATTTCCCCCGGAGCCAAGTGTTCATTTCAGCTCGGGGTCGGGTTACGTCCCACCGAGTCGGTCGTCGTCAGCATAAGGGCAAAGCATTGTCTCCACGGGTAGATATCGGGATCCTGGGACTGAGCACATGAGGGTGGCAGGAATGACCAGATTTGCAGCCAAGGCATTTTTCTCTGCGATTCCTGGAATGACCACGACGGATTCATCGGCACACCATCTTTTTTATAGTTCCCGGCATCAACTCGCAAACTCGTTGTTACCGAGAACTAGGGGACAGATGTTGATGTGTTTTTAGGCACTATGGTATTTAAAACAGCACGACATGGGTAAAAAGGGTAATTTTTCCTTGGTCAAAGATCATTAATACCGACCCGACCACATGAGTGAGTGGCCGAGAACTTTATGATCCGATAATCGACCACTTTGGTTCAGATGACGAGCACTATCCGATCGGTAGCAGCATTCTCAGCACAAAGGACCATGACCGACCTCATGAGACCGGGAATATGGCAGGATATGCTCCAGAAGATAAGTTATCCTACTTTCATGGGGAAAACTGATGAGTCAGTGTCCAAATAGGATAAAAGAAGTGAAGGTAGTTTTAATTAGGAATCCTTATGGGAAAATGGAATAGTTTTGACTAGGAATCCTTTGGGAAAATGGAATTGTTTCCACTAGGAAATTCTTGTACAAATAGGAATATGATTTCTTCACCATTATAAATAGGAGGGTATAGTGAGTGTAGAGAGGACAAGAAAAGAGGAGGACAAAAAAGAGAGAATAAGAGGAACAAGTTGAGAGCAAGTAGAGTTGAGATCAGAATCACCAAGCTCTAACTTGTAACAAAACAAAGAACGGTCTGAGAAGCGCATTTTGAATAATAAAAGATCATCTTGTTTGTGCCCGTGGACGTAGGTCGGATCCAAATCCACCGAACCACGTTAAATCTCCTTGTTGATTGGTGTATTTATCTGTTTTTCTGCTAAGTTTGTCTTTGGTCCCCCATAACCAAACAATTCACTATTGAAGGAGGATTTCCTCGGGAGTGATATTCCAATATTACCCTGAGACCAAAATCCACCGTCAACAATACTCAAAGTTTCAGTCATTGTATTAATTCATACATAAAAAATTTAGTGAGTGTACTAATTTACATATTATACATTTAAAAATTAAAATTATTATACTGACTTAAATTTTGAGTGTAAAATTAAATTTATTTTAAAATTTTCTAGATTTTTCATGCATAAATCAATTTTCAGATAAAAATGATAATTTTCCAAAATATATATTTAACTTATCCTTTAAAAATAAAAATATTATTCTATCCCATACACTTATCTAATTTTTTTTAAAATGTAATTACCCTGAGACCAAAATCCACCGTCAACACTCAGGCTATTTTTTTAATATTTTTTTATGTCTGGTCGAATGAGAACTAATTTTGGGCTTTTCAGACATTGGAATGCAGCTTGTACATGCAGAAGTACGCTGAGTCGAGTCAAAGAATGATAAAGGACTTGGAGAAATCCCTTACTGTAGAAAGGAAGGAAGCAACTGAGTGAATTCGGGTTAGATGCTTATGAGAGGAAGGGAAAAGGATTAGAGAAGGAGTTGAAGGAAACAAGACTATACTTAAAGTGAAGAGAGAAGTATCTGAAGCTACACTCGAAGCCTACAAGCAAGGCTTTGAAAATATGAAGAAAGAGAATGAACTGATGCTCGAGCAACTTGAAGGAATCGCTTTCGAGTCCATGATGAAGGAAATGAACAATCTGATGAAGGAGTTTCTTGAAGGAAGAAATAGCGCATGGAACCTGAGAAATGGATTCATGAGTATGACAAGCTAGTGGCTGGACTTTCTTTGTCGAGTGAAGGAGGTGAAGAAGAGAAATGAGAGGAAGTCGAATCGATGGCCGTTGGGAACAAGGAGGAAGCATGAGCTGAAATTGAAATGGTAGAGACAGAGAGTCAAAAGATAGAATGTGAATGCGTTAGTTTTTCGGGAGTCGAGCTTGTTGTTCGAGAAGAAGATGTTCCTGCTGGTGCTCACGAAGTTGCTGAAGATCAACTGACCAAGGCTCCAGAAGTTTGATAATGTAGATAGTTTAATGTTTTTTTTATATATTTTGTATCAAACGATCGTTGTGGAATAGAAAGTTAAATTTTAAAGCGCGCACCAAAACATTTAAAATTTTGCTCAAGTTTTCTGAAGAAAATCTTCAAAGCTTTATATAAATTTATCATTGAAAGTTGAAAAAACTATTAAAATTTTTTCCTCAGTGGACAAAACTTTATTTTTTTATTATAATCTATACAGATCATTGGTCTGTCAAAAATTAGTTGGAAATCTACTCAAAAATATCTCTTCATTAAGATAATAAGAAATTGAATGAATCCGTTGTCAAACTGATTTTTAATGACGTGAAATTTATAACGGTTTTAAAAAACAGTCATTAAAAATAAAAGATGATAATTCTTATAAAAAATCATAATTTTTATTTGATTATTATAACGGTTTTTTTTTTTCTAAAAAATCCTGATAACATTTTAAATATGAAAAATAATGATGATTATAAATATAAATATCATTATTAATTAAATATCATTATTAATTAAATACATTCTTATAAGTGCATAAGGGCGAGGCTGGCGTTTTGCTGGGCTGTATGGCAAGCGCGAAACTTTTCACTTTTTGAACATAAATATGAGAGTCCTGAAAGAGTAGTTGTGAGAGCAGAAATCATGTCTGAAAGTAGTAGCCTATTAGCGAAGCAAGGCTCGGAATCTGAGAGTTTTGGAAAGACAGAGCTACGATGGAATGGGTACCACCTCCAGAGGGTTGGATCAAGATGAATACTGATGCGGCTATTGAAAGCATAATTGTCTTGCAGGTTTGGGAGTTGTTTTTAGAGATAGTAAGGGGAAGTAACACTAATAGCCATGAAGAGTATTGGCTCTGATGGAGATGCGGAGGCTGCGGAAGAAGAAGCTGTGAATTTTGGATTACAAGTGGCAGATGATGCAATATGAATGACATGATTATAGAGACGGATTGTAAACGAGTAGTGGATCTTATTAGTAACAGGAAGGGCACTAGGAAAGAGATTTTCTGAATCATTAAGGAGATCATAGAGAAATTAAACAAGCTTAAGGGGAACTCAGTGTACCATATCTATAGACTCAGTAAGGGTTTTGCCCATGAGATAGCAAAATTAGCCGTGGGGGGCTCTTTCCCTGTTCAGTGGAAGGGGTGTTTCATTCAAATATTAAGTGTATTATTGACATTATTTTTGCTTTTCAAAAAAAAAAAAAAAAAAGAGTGAAATTAGTTTGGGGTTAATAAAACAAATATCTAAAGGAAATAATACAAGGCATATGTTCCAGATTGATTTCATCAAAAGTGACTTGAAGATGCAACTAGACATAATAATATCTATGCTCGTGACCAAAAAAGCTCAATTAATGGGTGAAAGACGGGCTGTTGATGTGATGTGATGGAATGGAACTTACTGTTTATAATAATTTCAAATTTTACATTTCTCTCACCATAATTTATCACATATATTAAAACCATATTTTTTTATTATTTTTTAATTAGAAAAAATGATGTTTGAAACTAATTCAAAACAGTGTTGTTTTAAATTTGTTTTTTTAAAAGTTGCATAAAAAACACCGACATATGTGTTTAGATTAAGACTTTCAGTTCCTTTAATCTTATATATCCTTACATCCACATAAAATACCACATAACTTTTATCTGAGCCTGACCGATGATTTATATATCTATCTTATATTGGCCTTAGCATAGTTTTAATAAGCGGTTTATTAATTTTGAACACTCTCGGCTTAAAAATTGATTTTAAAGATGAAATATATCAAGTTTTGTAACAAATGGTACCTCCCAGTGCAAAGTTACGCGCGTATGTCAGTATTATAATATCTGCCATGGCTAGAACTAATGCTAAAACCAGCCCACAATATTCGGTTAGGGTTATGGGAAGGAACGTACCAAAATTTAAGTGTATAAGCTGTCGAGACTGAAATATTTATAATCAATTAGCCCATATAATTAAATATGCGATTACTACTTGGTTATTAATCTTTAAACATTATTTGCTACTCACTGTACTTTGTGACAAACAGGTAAAAATAGTTAGATTATTAATGTTGGTCCAATTAATAATAAGGTATATTTATGAGTTAAATAATATATATTACGTAATTCTTTGCATTACTTTACAATGCATGATATTTTCCACTAGCTAATTATATAAATACAATCTAAATACAATCTTTTTCAAGTTACTTTCTCAACTTATGCAACACAAAAATAAATAAATAAATAAATAATATTGAATGATTTTCAAACATAACTACACATACAAGACAATACATTATAGAATATTATATGATATTGAGGTAATTTCTCCGATGTATAGATGAAAAATTTACAAATTAAAGTGGTTAGTAGGTAAAATGTCACTCATATAATAATTTAATAAATATTTTTATGAGTGTTAAAATATTAAAATAATAATAAATAAATGATAGTTATATATAATAAAACTACATATATCATATATTTATTAGTTAATCATATCACGTTATCCATTCCTCGTCAAAAATTTATTCGTTCCATTTTTGAGTGAAATTTCAAACTTCACACACCCACAAATGTTCACTTCTTCATAATAATACTAAACTTAGTGTCCAAAGCTTTGAAATAAGCATAATTTGTAACATTCTCCTTCTTCCAAAAAGCTATTTAGAAAAAAACTTATAAAGAGCATAATTCTCCTCATTTGGAGTGCATCATACATAGTTTATTCCAAAACCCAGACAAAGTCAAGCTTGTTTCTCATATTCTAATATCAAATTAACATCATAACAAACTTTATTTTTTGGGCTATATATATATATATAATATATATATATATATATAATATATATATATATATAGGATCTCTTCCTTCCTATAGAAGTTTAAGGGTTTGCTTTTTATGGCCAAATAGGGAAAGCAGTTGAGACCAAACTCATGGTAGAATAGAATCCATAGCTTCTAGATCATGAAATTTGTGCTCAAAACATTCTTTATACTACATAAAGTAGGTATTTATTCGACTATGTACTGAAACGTAAAAAACTCATATAATTATTAGTCTTTCAGCCTAGTTCTATTAACCTACTGATTCTCACAGCTTTCGGTCATGGTAATTCTATCAGCATTCAGGCTTTTTGTTCTCCCAATCAATGATAATATGACAAGCTAAAAACTAGTACATCTATAAATATGATATAAGAGTTAGATTCTCTCATTTAAAACATCATGAAATTTGTACTAAATAGAGCAAATTAATGAACAATTAATTTAATAATACTTTGTTTCTTTCAAGTACAAAGTATATATTCTGTGCCAATGAGAGTATCAATCTATTTTTCCCCCTGTTGTTAGTGTCTGATTTAATATTACATCTGCTTGAGAGCAGTACTGCTTTCCAGTTAAAGTTAGTATTATAATCCAAAATCCACAAGATGCCTTCATAGTTTCTGTGACTAAACATATAAAATATTCAACTTTGAGGTTTTTAGTAGTTACTAGTTATAGCTAGCTCCTATACATATAGGGTTGATTCTCCTCAACTTTCTAAACCTTGATTATAATATACAATAAATGATGTAATTCTCATATTATTTTATTTTATGTGCATGCAAATAGTTCAATGTTAGAGAAAAAATTTGTTTTCATGCATTGATCACTTGGGGTCTAAAGAAAACTTAAACACAAATTATCAGTGCTAGCTATTAAACAAAATGGAAAAGAAAATTAATAGGAGGTAATAATATGAAATCATCAAACAACTAGCAGCAAGTATCATTCTTTCTGCTACTTACAATTATATTTGCAAAATGTACAAAACAGAAGGTGCTCATGATATTTGCAGCATCACCTAACATCTTTGCATTCAAATCGGCTAGCAGCTGTGTGTGTATTTATATCAAATATGCTTGAGTTTATTATGTGTGTAATATTGTAGAATATTTTGGGTTTGATGTTGTTTATGCATGGGTGAACCAACTCGAAAAAAAAAGGCCCAACCGATACAAAAGGCTCCTGCTATAAGTAAGGTTAAGGCGGGGAAGTTCAGTCTTATATCTCTTTTTTGCACAAATAGACTATTTCCGGTATTTAAACCCGTGAATAAGCGAATAATAAATTAACACCATGAAAAAGAAAATAAAAAATCTATTCAAATCTTTATAATCTATCAAAACATGTATGAAATTGAAATATAGTCTGGTTTCAAGCCAGCAAAGAAACGGGAAATAGGTAAAAATGCAGCTTTGAAGCTCATAAACAAACTTAAAAAGACTTATCATAAAGAAATTAATCAACAAGAAGACAAAACTGCAAAACCCTATATATCACAAAAAATAAGCTATAAATCTCTTCTCCTTCCTTCTATCACTTTCTAGTTCAATATTGGATATCAAATATTTAATCAATCTATTAGAACAACATCAACAAACAAAAACAAGAAGAAGAATGATGATCTTGCAAGAAAGAACTTTAAATATTTATTGGTATCTTGGAAAGATATATATGATCATACATATATATATATATTATAAAATGCTTATATTATGCCAAAAAAAAGGGCTTCAGCAATTTTTGTGTCAATAAGGAGTTTCACGGATACTTTTTAAGAGTATACGTCAATTTTGCTCGAGCCAGATCTAAATTAAAGGTTAGTGATGATCACTTACTTAAGAATTTTGTTCTTCAATTTCCCCAATTCTTTCCAAGATATAAATACAAAATGATAATGAGCCTAAGATTTTGGATACTGTGGGAAAAATTGTGTACCCGGGGACATGCCAAAGGTGAATGTATATGAAGAAGGATGAAGAGTTTGATCAGCAGCGGTAGTTAGTGCAGCAACATTGAAAGGACAATGAGGTTGCGGCTGCGGCGGCGGCATCGGCGGCGGAGGCTCAGTGGAGGAGCTCTTACCCACATTAATGGAGCAACTTTCAGGCCCATGATAATAAAGAATCCCTTTGAAAACATGCCCTCCAACACTTATAGCTGTTTGATAAGCAACTAGTGTTTGATCAATTCCATTATCATCAATAATGGAACTCATTTTAACACATCTAAATGTTGCCTCAGATTTTATTTCTGCTGGAAATTTCCCCATTTGTAACCCTACAATAAAACCCAAAAAACAAAAAAAACAAAAACAATAATAATTAACTCAAGCAATAATTAGAACATGAAAAAGAAATCTTCTAGGGTACAACAGAATATCTTTTAGGGTTGTGTTTGGTGAATCTACAAAACTGTACAGATCTATATATAAATAGTAAAACATTACCTAGTGATGAAGAAGGATTATTATTATTATTATTATTATTATTATTATTATTATTATTATTATTATTATTATTATTATTATTAATCTCTCTAAGCCTTTTAGGGTTGTGTCCTTGTTGAAGCTGCTGTTCTTGATGATGCCTCTTATAAGCTGGAATCCAAGTACTTTTGATATGAGTTTCACATTCAAATCCTCTTCTCTTACAACAAGTCCTACACCTCATATGCTTACAGTTCTTTTTTGCTTGGTTGCCACACTCTTGACATCTTGTATTTGTACCTCCTCCTCCTCCTAATTCACCTCCCAATCTTCTAATACTCATCATCATCATCATATATTTCATTTACATAACCAAACTTAATCACCACTCATTCTTTTTTTCCCTTTTCAACTCCACTTTTTACAAAATTATCACAAACCCTCTTGCTTTTAGCACTTGTTTTGTACAAAATAGGTATAAAAACACTCTGGGTTTTTTTTGGTTTTTGTTTTTGAAACCTCTAACTTTTGAGTTTCATGGGCTCATCTGTGATTTGTTGGGGGTTTATATCATCAAAAATTTTAGAGGAACTAGTAAAAAATAAATAAAATAAAAATAATCAAGAAGGGATTTTGTTGGGATTGTTGCCAAGTGCGTGAAGCACTTCAATAATATATAACAACACAACAAGCAGGCATGGGAAACATATTTTTAAAAACTATTTTAATACAAATTTTTAAAATGAGATTCCTATCAATAAAAAATAAAAAATAAAAAATATATAAATTACATTAGACACGAAAAATAAAAATTTTCTAAATTCAAAATCCTATTTTTGAGTTAAAATTGAAAGTCCCATCCTACTATATGTGTCAATTCTCCCGATAAACATCTTTGCCCCATGGAACAATGAGAAACAAAGCAATAATAATGAATACTCCTTTGTGTTTTTTAAAATTGTATAATATTTGATTTGATATGCACTGATATGTTAAATTATTAAACTACTATTTTGGTTGTGTGTCATTATTGTTAGAGGTAACAAGAGTAAAAGAAATGTTGGACCTGGATGATTTTCTCATTTTCAAATTTAAGTTTCGAATCTCACTAGTAATATTTTCTTTGGGTCAAGTTTTATGGTGTAAAAAAATCAACGACTTATTCTAATTCCTAATATATATTGGAAAATTTTTGAGAATATAAAACACACGTCCTAAAAATTAATTGAGGTGAATGTAAGTTAATCCGAACATTCTAATTAGCTAAAAATAAAGTACAAGAAATTAATAAAATATAAAATATAAAATATAAGCCTCTCATTATAAGTGAAGTTAAAGAAGATTTTGAGGTAGGTAATTTTTGAAATCGTGAGTCATAATCATGTGGATAGTAAATTAGTATATGATTATGGCATTAGACACAAACTTCCATGTAATAAATTGATAAGGAGCAAAATAAATAAAGAAATAAACCTAATCTTAGCATTAATTGGTACTAGCTAGGTTTATATGTTTGATGCCTACAAAGAATAATTTACTGTTTAAGTGTTGGTGTAATTTTTAGTGAATCAAAAAAAATATATATAAATTTGAAAGGTCGATTTTTATTTTCACCCTCAGTCAATGCGGGCCGCTTTTTTACTGTTTTTTCTCCCACAATTACGCTGGTTTTGATTTTGACACTTTTCACTTTCGTATTCGGGGCCTTGCCTATGCTGTGTAACAATTATTATTTAAAAAACCAGACAAAATCGACTAGTTGAATCGTCGAATTAAAAATCGATCTAATTGAATTTTAAAAATCAAGATGTAAAAAAATCAGTTAAAATTGATAAAATCGGTGAACTAATCCTGCCGTTTCTTAACCAAAAAATAAAAAATAATATATTTATAATTTATAAGAAATAAAAGAAATTTATGATATTATTCAGTTATGCTGATTCAACCGAAATGATTCAATTGGTCGAATCAGTGACCTATTAAACCTTTTATATCACCGAATCAATCATCGATTCGATTTTTAAAATATTGGTAACAATTGAAATTCCTTACAAGCAATACAACAATCAAACTCTATATTACCAAAAGGGGGTGAATTGAGTTATTGCCTAATAATGCGGAAATAAAAATCTTTGGCGATTATAATAAATATTATCTATATGCAAGTTTCTATTATATAAGTAAATACAAAAATAAACTTGCGGTAATTAAAGAGTTAAGGAATAGAGAAAATAACACTGAGAGTTATAGTGGTTCGGCCAACAATGCCTATGTCCACTCCCTCAAGCCGCGCTTGAAGCTTTTCACTATTAATCGAGTTTTTGTCGTGGCTCACCCGCAACCAAGAGTTTCACGCAATGTTCACTTCAAACCTTTACACTTTGAGTTTTCTACGTAGGCTCACTCACTAACCTTTACAATTACCCAAACGATGAGATTTCACAAATCACAAGTGTTTTGATTAAGAAGTTTGTAAACACACTTGGGCACTCATAAAAATAAAGAAGATTGTGTGAATTGCCTACCCAAGTGATCTAAGATCACTACTAAAGATTAAGAATGTGTAGTGTGTGAGCTTGATGTATGAGAGTGTATGATGATGAAGGTTAAAGGAAACTCTCTATTTTTGTCTTAGTGTAATGTATATGAAGATTGTGTTACATTGCAAAAATGAATTGGGGCTCAATTTATAATAAAATACAAAGCAGTCCCAACTTCCATGTCTGAGACGGTATGCCGGTGTCCAGACACCGGTATATCGGTTTGGCATAGTAACGGCTATATTACCGTTTGAATATATTCGTTAAGCCAGTATGGTCACTTGTATGGGGATTGATTTGGTCCTTTCCGGTTCCAGTAAGCATGTTTTATTAATAGGCTCACCGGTATGGATACCAGTATATGGACCGATATGGTTCGTGCCGGTTTGGCTAACCAATATGGTAGTCGGTTTCATACATGCTGGTTCCAGTGTGTATGCAATCCTCAATATGAACGGTATGATCACTGGTATGGCACCGATATAAAATATGTTGGTTTCAGAGAGCTTGCAAAATAGAGCATCTCATCGGTATGGGGATCGGTAAGGAACCGGTATGTCAGTCTTTGTACCAAAAATACATATATGAAGTCTTAAGTCATTTTGTACATGAGTCTAATGCATTTAAGTGAATGTGCATGAATCATATGAGCTTAGGTACTTGAATAATCAATTCACAATACATTTAGAGCCATAAGTTAAGACTTTACATAATTTCTCCAATATGCGCCAGTCTTCACATTCTTCGCTCTTCACCACCGTTGTATTTCGACATCTTTTTGTAATGTCTCGCTGTTGTGCGTCGAAGTCTTCATTCGTATTGCATCATCAAAATCCATTACGCGATTGTGTCGCTAACAACAATTAGATCCTCTCTTTAATTTCTTCTCAAAACTATATACTTGTAAAAAAATGTATACAAACTTATATAAAAACATTAAAGATTAAAAAAAAAAAGATTATCATTTTCCGTATGTATTATTTTTCACGAAAACTTTAAAATCGTTTCTTTTTCCCCATGAAATTTCAAATGTGTTCAATTTTCCACTTTTTATGAGGTGAAAAATAAATAATTTTTCATAAACTAAATCGATAATTTGTACATGTTTCCACTTTATCATGTGAAAAAATGAACAAATTTCAAACTGGATGTGAAAAAGAGAACGGATTCAAAGTTTTCGTAGTAAACAGTACTTAAATTATTTATCAGATGGAAAAATGATAATTTCTCAAAAAATATCTGCTAGTGAAATTATTTTTTATCTTGTTGTCATTTTTTTTTTACCTTTAAAAATTTAAGTATAAATTTTTGTGTAATTTTTTTATAAGATTATCATTACTAATTTATTCACTTCTTCCCTTGATAATTGATAGCGCTTCTCTTTCCAACAATAAATTTTTTTTTTTAAGAGTAATAATGATAAATTAAATTACCCGAAAAATATTAAATTAAATTCACTACAAGAAAAAATAGTTTCACTACAAGATAAAGAGATATTTTTGTCTTTTTTGATTTTGTATAATTTTTTGTATGTTGATCATTTTTGTTTTTTAATACCGACATGATGTATGCGTATTACAGTGCACAAAAGCACTAGAAGCAAAATTTTGTTTTTGTCCTCTGAATATATCATTACTCTTTTAATACATAACGCATTTATTAATTTAATTTGTTCTTCGTTTATTTGAGCGGGGTTCAAATTTTAGATCGTTTATATATCAACTTATAATAGGGCAAAGCCTAAATTTATTTTTTTATATTATTATTTCGCTCAAGATTTGAAATCATGTGATAAGTTAAATAAAAATACTTAAAAAACAATCGTCAAATAAGTCGCTTTAAATAAATATGATTGTAAGACTAATTTCATATGGATATTGATTATTTTCTTCTTTTTTTTACTAATGATTTAAGGATTTATCCAAACTCAAAATAATTGTAAAACGACTTAGATCTTTTGAAAATCTAGGCTAGAATAATCCTTGTTAGTTGTCAATAAGTGGTACCTCATTTGATAAAGATATTTATATTCCATGTAATAGGTCTTAGGTTCGATTTTCCATGATAGCGTGAGTGAATAAAGAATTCAAATAATTATTAGATTTGAAGCCTAGTTCTATTAGCCTACAAACTTTTTCTCATCGTCTTTTGGCAATGTTCTATCCGTTTATGAGCTTTATTCTCATTTTCATTAGGGCTAATTAATGGTAATCTGTAAAGCGAAAACTATATAATTTTTATAGAAGTGATATGGATGTTCATAATCTTTTCTTTTCTATAATGAATTATATAATACAATATAATAAAAAAGAGACTTAAACTTTTCTTAAACTTAATTAAAAAAGGCTTCTTGGTTTTTAAATGTTTTAAAGTAAGTATTCTGTCACATATGAAAGAAAATTGTTATCACTCAACTAATTTTTTTAAAATATAGTGATTGTTAGAGAGATGATCCCATATCGGTTGACGGTATTTTTGGATTTTGTAAGTATATAACGGTTAGTCAACCATCAACTCATTTGTTAGTTTGATTATCAAAGTCAAACTCGTATATGAGTGGAGCCATACAAGCTTCCCGTGTGATAAAGATCAAACAAATATATTAATTTACACTTGACAGAGAATATTAGAGAGATTATTCCACATCAGCTTAAAATTATTTTTGAACTAAATATATTAGTCTTTGACAATCCACAACTTATAAGTTAGTTATATGAGTTAGAACTTTAAACTCATTATAATTTTTGGAATATAGTCATTGTTGATTCTAATGTAATGATAATAGACTTAATATGTAGGGCAGATTTTTTTTTTAATTAATTAATTCATTTATTTTTTAATATTTCTCTATAATTGTTTGCATAGAGTTGTTTGTTTGATTTTGATTTTTATTTTTTTAAAAAAATGCGTATCTTGGAAAGAGGGTACTCTTGTAATGTTATCTTTCTTTTTTTTCTTTTTCTTTTTTTATATATAAACATCCATTCTTTGAGCGGGTTGAGTAAAATTTAAATGTTATTTTTTAATTATAAAAAATCCGAGGAGGAATCTAATTATAAATATAATTTTTATTTTTTAAATAAAATAAAAATCGTGCTTAAGGAAGGAATCTAATTAGAAATAAGATTTTTATCTTTTAAATAATAAAAAATCCTACGTAATGCTTTAGAAAAAATCATGTAGCATTTTATGAAGAAAAATATTAAATTTATATATATTTATACATATGTATAAGTTCAGTGTCTTTATTTTTAAAATATCATATATGATTTTTCTTAAACGTTACATATGATTTTTCTTTTATTTAAAATATATAAATCCTATTCATAATAAATTCATTCTCAAATTTATTATTATTATTATTATAAAAAATATAGTATTTGAATTTTATTCAACTGGGCAAAGGACGGGCCACACGCTTATATAAAGATAAAGATAAAGATTAATGTGTTGTGAAACAGTTTGAAATTGCTTTAATCATCCCTTATTATTATTATGAATAGTTTTATATTCAATTTTTTTTTTTTTTTTGCGTAATTTATGGGTTTTATTTATAGATTATAGAATCATTTTTAATTTTAAAAAAACAATAAAATTATGTCTCTGCACCCACGTAGCTGTTATTCTCAAAAGGTTTTTAAAAAACATTTTTTGGAGATTTAAGAAAACACTTAAATACTTTCTGATGACATGATATATAATTTTTTTTTAAATTAAAAAAAATGTTACTTTACTAAAGAGCAAATTGGGCAAAAATTCTCTTTTAAGTTTTCTACTTTTTTTTTTTAAGTAGAAATTAAATAGTATATACAAGTCTTTATCTTACATATACTAGTGTAATTATATATAAAATTATATGTAGTGAAAAAGTTTAACTAAATGAGAGAGTTTTAAGATTCATTCATCATAAAATTTATGATGA